>JAYXIM010032702.1:0-49160 GCA_037575425.1 Anastrepha fraterculus
TTTTTGGCATATATTAAAAAAAAAAGTATCCTGTATTTTAAAATAAGCTTTATTTTTGTTTTTACCATACCCTAATTATTTGAGAAATTAGTCGTTAAAATTTTTTACGGTCACACTGATTGAACGGTACGCCTTCAAAATCAGCTGATTATCTTGTTCGCTTTGTGCACAGTTTGGTGGAATACATTGCAAAAAGTTTGATTGCTCGAGTTATCCAAATAAAACAAAGAATCCAAATTTAAATGATGGAAGGTCATAGTCCAGGTATATAAGATTATAGTTTAGTAGCATTTTTTCTATTATGTGTGGTTTAGATTTTGTATATCGTGTTTTATTCATATGTATTATTTCAATTAGTCTTAACAAGTATAGGTGCGTTCCGTATAATAGAACTTCCAAGGCGCACAGAAGTGCACAGAGTTTTAAATGTAGAGTTACTTACTAAAACGTCCACAATAATATGTAACCAACTTTGCTTGCACAAATTTGCCCCTTTTTGATAAAATCGCCTTTTACAGAGGGATATACGTTCGGAAATGTTGAGCTGCTAGATATTTATATCAAAAATAATCGGGCAGAGTTCGCAGTTAAGCAGCATATATTAAAAAAAATTGGTGAAAGTCTGAATGAATCTAAGGTAGCCCAAATTAATAAAAAAGTACGAGCTTTTGTCAAATATTTTGAAAAAACTGGCCCCATTGTCATCGAGTTATGTCAAGATTTAGAAAAAAAACATTCAGAATGGCTTGATAAAAGCCTAGTAATCAACACCGAAATTAATCGTGTATCCGAAAATAAAGTTGGCCGTCCAAAAGTGGACTACGAGAATGCTAGCTCCCGACTAAAACGGAAGTTTGCAAAAGAACTTTCGCAAGAACACGAAAACTCGTTGCCCTTGCTTTTACATGCTGCTACAGTTTCAGCTAAAAAATCAGAAGAGAAAGATATGGTTGCTGTTTTAAAAGCTGCGGCAAAAAGCAAAGATATTTGTAAAATGAAAAGGAAACTTTTTTCGTCTGAGTCCCAACAAATGTCAGCTGACAGTGCTTTAGCATTTTTGTTAGAAAACGGATTTACAAAAGAGCAATATAATAATATAAAACAAAATGCAAAAATACATGGTTATGATATATATCCGCCCTATAAGGATTTGTCTAGTTCCAAATAAAACTAAGACCAGACGGCATTCAATATTTTGAAGATAAGGCACAAGTTCCTTTGCAACAACTTTTGGACCATACAACTACCCGCATCCTTGAAATACAACATGAGGTCCTAGGTATACTTCCAAACGTGACACATTGTAAGTTAATTTTCAGTTATGGATATGATGGTTCGACCGGGCACAGTATGTACAAGCAGCGTTTCCAAGATCATGGTAATGTGTCTGATTATTCATTGTTCGTAACAACAATTATTCCTTTAAAACTGATTAATGAGACCGATCAAATTATTTGGGTCAATAAAGCACCCCATTCGGTTCGGTTTTGTCGGCCATTGAAGATTGAATTCATCAAGGAAAGTCATGCTCTCATTCTAACAGAAAAAGAGTACTTGGATACTGAGATTCGAAATCTGAAATCATATATGTACGGGTGTAATGGTAAAAAGATATTTGTGGAATATTTAGGACAAAGGACCCTAATTGATGGGAAAGTTTTAAATATATTGTCGGGATGCAACTCATACCAGTCTTGCCCCATCTGCGAAGCAAAGCCAACACAATTACTTAATATTAAAGATATTAATTCAGAAGTTTTCAAGGCCAAAACACATGCCCTTCAATATGGAATCAGCCCTTTGCATGCTTGGATCCGCTTTTTCGAGTTTGTGTTGAAACTTTCATATAGAGTCGAGATGAAAAAGTGGCACGTTAAAGATTGCGATAAACCTCAATTAATAGCTCGAAAACAATTAATACAAAGGACACTTTTAAAGGAAATGGGCCTCAATGTAGACAAGCCTATTCCAAACGGCAGCGGAAACTCCAATGATGGCAACACAGCAAGGAGGGCATTTTCTGACGCAGCCTTAGTAGCCTCAATTTTAAATGTTGAAGAACAATTACTGAAAAACTTTTATATAATTTTAGTGAGCATTTCCTGTGAGCATGAAATTAACTCAAGCAAGTTTGAAACCTTTTGTGGAAAGGTTTTTGAACTGTACCATTATAATTATCCTTGGTATCCTATGTCTCCTACTGTTCACAAGGTACTAGTACATGGTCATCAAATAATAAAAAACTCCTTGGTTCCTGTTGGCTGTCTTGGGGAACATGCATCCGAATCCCGAAATAAGTTTTATAAGAGCGATAGAAGGGGGCATGCAAGAAAATGCAGTCGGCTGGATAGTGTGACAGATGTTTTTAACAGAGCCTTAGATATTTCGGACCCATTTTTGTCCACTATCTTTTTAAAAGAACGACAAAACAAAAATAAAAAGAAAGACATACCAAAAGAAGTTTTCGCGCTGCTTCAATCGCCATCTTTAAATATTTTAACAAATAATGGCAAAGATTATCAGGAAGAAGATGAAGAAGATCATGTAGATCAGAACGAAGATGAAGAAGATGAAGAATATGACGAAGATGTTGAACTTGATGTGACTACTTCTGACGAAAAATATATTAAAATAGAAGAAAACTAAGTTCATATTGGTAGTAAGTAGTCTCAATAAGCTGTCTGTAAGTTATGTAATATTTTTCTTTCTTCTTAGAACACATATATGCAGTTTAAAAATGTACCTAAGCTATTTTGGAAAGGAATTATCCACCCAGACAAATTTTATATAAAAACGAAAAAATAATTTAATTAATTTTAAATAAATACTTTTTGTTTAAGAATGCACAAATTCGCGAAATAAATGAAATATATGGAAACACAAATTTACTATAACTTGTCACATTATTTTAGAGATCATGTTCAGGGCGGAGGTGTAGGCGTAATCGAATGAAAAAATAAACAAAAATCGAAATTCTGCTTTAATCTACGTGATTCACCTGCAAAAATTTAAGTCATAATCTTTAAATTTGTGATTTATGCCAAAAAAATTAAAAAAATCCCCATAGTGCAAGGGCGCCGTCAGTGCTCTATGAACATCGCGAACAGGAGCGTTGTTCTGGCGTTAAACGATTCATGATGACTTGCCAAGCCTTATTGAACAGAAATGTCAAATCACAGTTATATATCGATGAGAACAGCTAACAAAACACCCTACATGCATGAGGGCCAACTGTTTTAGTTTTTTAGTAACTAGGTATCGCTTAGCTAATTATTGGTTTAAGTTTATTCAAGCTTTCCAATGGATCAACGTAAATTTATAACACTCAATTTCGATACTCAATTTCAGACTGTGTACATACCCTATGATCAGGAAGTACCAGGAACGTTTAAATAAAACAAAACAGAGTTAAATTTCAGGCCAATTTATTTTATCTACTTCAAAATATGACCCGTCTGAAGCAACACACATATGCCAACGTTTAACCCAGTCCTCCTAGCACCCCCTGTTAGGCCGACGAAGGGATGGCCTTCAGCTCCTTCGTCACATTCTCTTTGATCTCTGCTATCGACTTAAATCTCCTTCCACGAAGTGGTAACTTGAACTTGGGAGACGAAAAGAAGTCGCACGGGGCCATATCAGGTGAATACGGTGCTTGCATGATGGTATTTACTTGGGGTTGGGTCAAAAACATCCAGCACAATTTGGGCTCGGTGCGATGGCGCGTTATCATTATGCAAAATCCAAGAATTGTTTGCCAACGTGCGCGGTACGTTTAAATTTAACATTCCGGTACTTTTTGATCATAGGGTATATATGTATATATATATATATACATATATTAGAAACTGTTTTGTATGGGCTTGTAGTATTTATTATACGCAATATATTCAATAAAATGTACAGTCACCACCATTAGCTACAATGGTTTCACATCTTGGAGAATACCTGCTTGAGCGCCCTTTTTTGTTTTCCTTAGAGTTTTTGCTTAACTCTTGCCCACACATTTTCAGCAAGCTTGGCATCTGGCTGTGGGGGAGACCAATCCAATATTTAAATCCAATATTACTGTTTTGACTTTACACACATTTGTTTCGATGTTTGGAATCGTTGTCTCCTTGTAAAATCCAAGGTTGTGCTTGGCAATGCTTTTTGGTAAATTTTGTTCCCCAAAACTCCATTCAACTTGGCGGTAAAAACAAATAAACGGCCAAATCCGTTTTCGGAGAAGCAGCCGCACACATGAACCTTAACTGAATGCTTAACAGTTCGTTAAAGTTATTGATTATCAGCAGTGCACCAAACCCGTGGTATATAACTAACTCAACCAATCCCGTTCTGAATTTGCCGTAGCCCATGTAAGTCTTTTGTCAATGTGTGATAATGAGAGCAGGGATTTTTTCAATGTGCTCCTTAACTTGAGTTCCTCTCCACGTAAATGTCCTCGTATCGTGTCTTTGAATACATTAATAATACTTTTTCGTCAGTTTCTGCTTCAGCTTCTCTCCAAGATCAGTTTGGTTTTAGCACAAGGAAACCAATTATCTCATGATCTTACTTGAGAGAGGATTTTCTTTTTTTTGTGTCATCCGGGGAAGTCGCCTACGTTTTTAACTTCGATATACCCTTGGACCTATTTCTTATGAACGTCTTCTATTTTGCTGCAGATGCAGCGAATTTTTTGGACCTTTAAAATGTGCTCATAGAAACACTGCTTCAAATCGTTTTCTATACGCAAAACTAATTTTGTAGAAACAAGATACGTTTTCCAAATTTCTCACAAAACTTACAAATTGCACAGTAATTATTTCGGATATGTTTATTTGGCAGCATTTATATTTTTTTCTAACGGAACCGTAAGTGTGAATTTTGCTGGTCACGCTTCCATTTGACAGACTGTATTTCATTTTTATCAAAAAGTACTGAAGTAAATCTTATAGAGAATCTTTATCTTTCTTTCCTTTACAATTATTTGAATTATAAGTGAATAAAAAGACTTACTCAAGAAAAATATCTACATTTTTAACTCCAATATCTCAGCAACTACTTAATATTTCTTCCTTTGCAACTAAATATTTATGAGAGCAGCTTCACAATTTTGATCAAAACCGAGGTGATGAAGTTTTTACGGCTGGTACACTTGAAATGTTTTGATCCATGTATCAAAATTTATATTGGGGTTAAGGGTTTGGAAAAATTTTACTGTAGTAAGTCTAGGAGTTGGCCTTTGGAGAAAATCTGTCATGGGACATGGTAGCATTTTCGGACAGTTAACACCGTATTTCTCCGAACTTCGAACAGATCTCTCTATCCGCAAACTAGAGCTTGAGGGTCGTGCTAGAGCAGTCTTTCCAAATAAGCAGGAGGGGAAAATCTGCACCGGTGTTTGCACCTCTGTCTTCACTGACGGTTCGAAGATGGAAATCGGGAGTCGGAAGGGGGGTTTTATCTAATTCAGTCAATTAATCTATCTCCTTTAAAGTGCCAAACACTGCTGGTGTTTTTCAAGCAGAAGTCTTTGCGATTTTGCAGGCATGGAAAATGCTTAGGGAACGCGGGAGCGAGGGAGATATTAACATTTTCTCAGAACGAAATTAGTAAACTCCTGTAAAGAAGAGATCAAATCTCTTTGTTGTGCAGGTAACATTTCTCTGATCCGGGTTCCAGGACATAGGAACATAGAGGGAAACGAAATTGCTGATAAGCTTGCCAGGAATTGGACTGAATTGGTCTAAATTTGTTTCACGGACATTTGTATTTGGACATTTATTCATACACAAGAAAATCCCAAAATATTGCGTTGCCAAAGCACTTCGAAACACTTCCATTGTGCTCGCTAAATGGTTAGTTAGTTTTTTAAAGAATTAAAACAAAGCGCTTTTCTGTACTATAGATAGAAATTATATCGTTTTCCTCGATCGCAACAAAATTTACTTCACAAAATATGTGTAGACTGTTTTAAGTTTAGAATGGTTATGTTGTGCGTATGGTTCGCTTGAGGGGGAAAAACAACAATAAAAGCAGAAGCATATAAATGTTTGCCTATATGTATTTTTGTTTCTTCGAAAAAAGTCTAACTGCAGTAAATATTTACATCAGCGACAAGCTATTTCCATGTCTATGCACATTACTTCCCCCTTCGCAGTGCCAAAAAATACCCCTGCCAATAAACCGATTTTCCACAGGAAATTCCATGTCTCTTGTTGTGGTTACGAATACTCGCCAAGTGATAAATTTCGCCTGTCACCTGAAAGTATTCACCGCAAATTTATAAATAAACTCAATTGTATGTAAGTGCCAAAGGAAGCTGCACTGCGGCTTGAGAATGTCGATTGCATAGTTGGCAAAAAGGCAGTAAACTAAGTGCGCAAAAGTAATCGGGGTATAAAGGGGATGTGGGCAGTGAAGTGTTTGCGAAGAATTTGGCTTTTACGCAACATTTGAACGTAAACAACATTTTGGCTAGAAATTAATTTATTGCAGTGGGTATACAGGTAGAGTAAAAGTAAGGCAAAGGATGTGATGGAGTACAAAAGTATTTGTGCTTTTAGGCAAACATTGGCTATACCTACATCGCAACTGATTTTACTCCAATTCTGCCAATTTATTATAATTAATTGAGCTGACAAAAACCAGAGGATTTTAGCTTTCTAGTTTTCACCTTAAATATCTGTTTTTTGTTTTGTTATTTTCTGTTTTTGCGTTTGTTTAATTTCTGTTTTTGCGTTGCAAACCAAAACAATAAATAAATCACAATAACCGCTGCTTCAGACACAAAGTCGCAATCGTTTACCTAAATTAATACGAAATTATTAATTGCCTTTCAACAAATCTACAATACAAGCGCTTTCGTTCCTTCAAAAGCGCGTAGTTATGTCTGCACATACACACACACCAAAGAGTGCATTGTAAACATTGGAAAACTATTGACCATTGAGCTGGTTAAGCACCAATCAACTGCAAATTGGGCCAGCAAGCGTTGCGAAGCGATTGCTATAGTTGTCGCTGTCACTGTCAGTCGATGGGGTTTTCGATACTGACATTGACAGCTTTAAATTCCGCTATGTTGTGATTGTCTTAGATGTCAGGCGCAGACTTTCGTAATGGTGTGAGTGAAGCGTTTTGGGGATATCAAAACAATATTAGTTCGCATGTTCCTGTTTTTGAGCTAAGGAATAATGCTTGGCCATTTCACACATTTATGCGGTGTAGTGGGGTGGACCACAATTGTTGCTGTCGCTGTTGCTGCGATTCGCATCTGTGCGCGTAATCACAGCTATCTAGCCATCTATCAATGGTACTATGGCTAATGGTACATTGAAATAGATTTACATATACATACATACATGTAGATGCACAATACATATATACACGAATCTACACATATTCTACATACATATATAAACACGTATGCGCAGCACAGATCTTTGTTGCAACGATTTCTATGGCACTGCTACTGAGTCACCGAATGATAAATGTTTGTCGCTTACATACAAAGCAAATTAAGTTATTACCTGCTAAGCCCCATAAATTGTTGCCAATTACATAGGTGGTATCAATTTACTGTTGTTGTTGTTGTTATTCTTGTATTTGTTCCACTCAAATGTTTGCATATGCGCCATAATTATAATTGATTGAATGAATTTCTTGGTCGCTCACAAGCAGCTCACACATCCTACATAGTAGTTCTCCCTATACAATTGTCTTTGTAGTTGTTGTTTGTTGGTTGTTAGTAATTGTTTTTGATTGCTCACGATAATCATTAACGCTGCTGACGGACATAAATTATTGCAATTCATTGCATAGATAATGCGCCAGTAATTGAAGAATATCCTTTTCTGTTGAAACCAGCAAAAATCAGTCAACTGTAATTTGATATCAGCAAGGTGAGCTCCTCTGCCAGAAACATTTTTATTCAGGAATTTATGTGAACATGCGAAGGTATAAGGAAGATTTCGTGTGAAAGCAATAATTTGGTATACATATTTTACATACCTTTAAGAAACCTGGTCTAATTTTGTTATTTGGTCCGATTTTACATTTAAATGGCTTGAATGTCCGGTACAACAAGTTTCTCTAATAGGTGAGGTGCAGTCTGAAACGAAATGTAGAACAAGGTGGCACAAAATTAATCACCCTATCGGAAGATTTATAATGTTTGCAAATGGCGTCGTATGCCAATTTGACACTTGTTAACTAGACAGCTGTTGTATATAAACAGAAAAGCAACGGAGCTTGTAAATGTCAAAATAAAGATTTCCATCGCCCAAAATATTTTTTTTTATTATATTGGGTATGGGAATAAGTTTCCGTACTTTTCTAGCCAAAGTTAGGAATTATTTAAACAATTAAATAATAAATGATATTATGTGAATTATGTGTCATTGGAAGCTACAACTCTACTCCATCTTTCAGGCAGCATACGGATTCCCCTAACGAAAAATTCGAGTTCTTTCGACTTGATCCATTAATTGAGCCAGTTTTCGATGCTCTCGTAAGCAGTGAACCGCTTCTATTGGAAGCGCTGAATGGAAGGGCTGATTGATTTGATCGGAAAAGATGGTAATCTGTTTTTCTCTGAGAGCTCAATTCAAACGCATTTGCTGCAGCCGGTAACGATCGCCAGTGGTGGTTTCAGATGGCTTAAGGAGTATTTAGATGACACACTTCTGATCCCACCAGATCGCGATCTTTATCACTCACGTCGAAATTACCACTTTGGAAGCGTCGAAACCACTCCATACAAGTTGTGTTTGATGGAGCGTAATTACCGTAAATATTGATCAATATGCGACACGTTTCAGCTGCACTTTTCTTTGAAAGGTATTAATGGAGCATGACTTCCCGCAAATGCTGCTTCTTTCGGAACGAACGTACACATTTTTGATGTGAGCTAAAAACGAATATTTACGCTTCAAGCGAATGTCAACTACTGCAATCGAGACCTCAATCAGCAATATAATATTACTAGAGCGAACAGAAAAATAGTATCGAGGGCGGAAACTTATTCCCATAAATAATATCTATATTTCCTTATAACTTATCTAATAAAGATTATATTGTATTTATTTTATGCTAGGTAATTAAATGTTGGAACGATGAACTTGTTGTGTCTACGAGACCTTACTGGTATCAACCTCTCTGTCAGATATGGAGGTGACTTGAATAATGTAAGTTTGCACATAAATATGCAATTTCCATCAGACAAATAACTGTTAAGGCAACAGCCCAGTAACCTGGATCGCCAGGCAGAGATATGGCCACATTAAGTTTATGGCAAGATGCGGAGTCAAGTTTGTTGTATACCACCTCAGAGTAGGTAATGAGAGGCATAATTAATTATTAATTAATAATTAATTTGCGCCTCGTTTTCTCTGGCGTGAATGTGGCAGAGACTCTCAGCTTACACAATGTAGCATAAATATTCCCCACAACCCTATTTATATGGTCAGCACAAGTAAGTTTTGTGTTAAGAATAAACCCCAAGTTTTTTCCTTATCCATAAAGGTAAGGGAACTAGTACCTATCCACAATTTAAGGGTATTGTCAACATGCACCACACTTTTACATATAGGTAAGACATATGACTTTGACGCGTTCAAACATAAAGAGTTTTCATTAGCCCGTACAGAAATAGCAGACAAATCATTGTTCATTTCGAAACACAAATCTTCAACGAGACCAATACGACTGGACAAGTACAAATGTATATCATCAGCATACGCAAGGACATTCACATACTGACAAACGGTAAAACATCATTGACCAAAAGACTAAATAGAAGTGGGCCAAGACTAAATAGAAGGATATACCTTTGCGGAACACCAGTGTGTACATATCTACGCTGATATGTTAATTTTTTGGTCTTAACTTTATGCGTTCTGCCACCAAGGTAGCTGGCCATGAGCTTCTCCGCATCCTCTTTAGAGCCGAAATAGTGTTTAAGCCTCAAACATAACAATTTGTGATCCACTGTGTCAAATGCTTTAGGTAAATCAAGTAAACAAAGTAGAGTCAAGTCACCGTTGTCAAAATTAGTTCTAATATCGTCTAGTATTTTAACCATTGCTGTCGAGCAACTGTGACTTTGTTTGAAGCCAGATTGTAATGGAAAAAGTAGACGATTGTCCTGTACAAATGAAGAGATTTGCGTGGCCATCAAGTTTTCGCAAACTTTGGAAAATGTGGGCAGTATGCTGATAGGTCTATAGTCACCAGTATAAATAGCATTAGTCTTTTTTGCAACTGGGAAAACTATAGCCTTTTTCCATACTGCTGGGAAACATGAAGCAAGTCAAGCAATGATTTATTATTGTATATGGGTAAGGCGTCCTATTATAAAGGGTTTTTCAATTGGCGCGGGTCGATTTTGTCGCCCTGTGGCAGCCATTTTGTTTTGGTGACATCTGTCAAATCTTTTGTTTATTATTCAATTGTTTATGTCAAATCATCATGGCAAGTTACACAATTGAACAGCACGTTCAAATGATAAAACTTTATTATCAAAATGAGTGTTCATTAACGCCAACGTTGCGCGCATTGCGCCCATTTTTCGGTAGACGTGGTGGCCCTTCCAATTTCTTATGGCTCATATTGAACCATATGGACTTAGACGACATGTGGTTCCAGCAGGACGGCTCTACGTGCCACACAGCAAACACCATTTTATTCCATTTCAACATCTACCCGCCCTTATTGAAAAACCCTTTATATTGGATGACTATTCGCACGAGTTTTAGCGAGATGCCATCATCGCCTACAGCATTGAATAGAGTTTTCAGGACATCTACCTCACTAACTGTCATAAATTGGAACTGTTCTTTTAGAGTAGCACACGATGAAGAATCTTTTAAAATAGGAGTAGAATTTTTTTTCTTACCAACAGCAATAAAGTAGTTATTAAGTTCATCAAGATTAATCTCACATTCGGCACTTTCCTTGCCATGAATTTTAATTTTTTTTAGGTTGCGCCACAGTTCTCTTGTTGGAAGTGATGGATCAAGTTTTGAGTAATTGTACCAACGTTTCGCTTGTCGTATTATTGCAGTGGTTTCTTCGGATTACCTTGCACCGGCACCAAGAAGTATCCGTCAAGTTTTTTCTCCACTTGGCAGAAAATTTGGAGCGATTTATAACGGCAGCTCGAACTTTCGAGTTGTACCAAGGATATGAACTATTTAAAACATTTACAGAACGAAGCGGAACATGCTTGTTAAATAACGAGGATAGGTTACGGTTGAGGAAGTCAAGTTTATTATCGACAGTACTACGAAACCAACATTCATTCCAATTTATAGAATACAGAGAATTAACATTCAACGATTAAAAATTACGATACTCGTAGGTGGCACCTAAATTTGGACGATTCATCACAACATCGAAATACAATATTAAGTCATGGTCAGAGATAAAATCAGCTTGGTCGAATTTAAGAATATATGGATATAAAATAATCAAGAAGACTAGGTTGGGAGTTATTTGCATATCTCTTTAGTGTAATTTCGTTAACAATATAAAGTCCTGCTGCTGCCAACTAGTCTAATAGTTTACTACTACAAGGCTAAAAGGTTTACTTTAAAATCCCCACACAACAGGATACGCTCGTAATTTAAAACAAATTCAGACAGGTCAACAAATTATGTATCAAGAGCAATATTTTTGTTAGGATTGTAAACACATGCAATTAAAATTTTATTCATGCCATCAGATAATTCAGTAAATAAGTATTCATTTTCACAGTTATTCGCCTTTGCTATCAGTTTAAATTTCAAACTTTTTTTACAGCACACTGCAACAGTATTTTGGACCGGCAATCTTAGCTGATATTTCCTTTTGTAATATAATATAATTATTATCATATAATTATATTTCTAATAAATAAATAAAAAAATTAAGCGATTTTAATAATTCTGGGTTCAAAAGGATCGTCATTTCTTACACGAGCAACTTCATGTAGAAACAATTGCAAAAAAGTAGTTGAACATTTTTTATTTTCCAAAGAACAAAAAGTGCGAAACAGGTTTTTTACTCAAAAATTCATTACTCAAAAACAACTCATTTTAGCTACTAGGCATTCAGCTCAATTAAAGTTTGAGATGTCCTTTTGATTTGGAAAAAGTTATAAAAAAAAAAAAATACACTTTTTGAAATATTGAATTTTGAAAAAAATTCAATTTTTTTTCTTTTTTGCTAAATAAAAAATGTTCAACTACTTTTTTGCAATTGTTTCTATATGAAGTCGCTCGTGTAAGTAATTACGATCATTTTGAACCCAGAATTATTAAAATCGGTTCATATTTGACTAAGTTATGGGCATTTAAAAACAAATTTTTCTTATATAATTAAAAAAAATCGAGTTTGAGCCGAAAAACAAAATTGCCGATAACTCTTGAAAAAAAAATTTTTCGGGCGAAAAAAAAATACGTGTCTCATTATTTTGACCAGAGAGCAACATATTTCAGTTACATCGAAATCGAAGAACATGACCCGAATAGCCCGGTTGAATTGAAATGGAAAGCATCACAAGTGATAAAAGTTGATAACAAAATATTTAATATAATTTCATTTCACATTAACGCTCTCTGAAAAATATGCATTTGGGTATTCGCGGGAAAACCTCAAAGTGAAATCAGCAAGTTGCGGAAATGCATAGTTGAAGACAACAAAAATTTACAACTACACATTACACATTAAAAACATGTAAAAGATTTGCAGGTATCTTATTGTGCCAAAGCTTAACCTAACCATCTTAGTTTTAAAGAAATACCTGCCCGGAAGAAAGTTTATGCTCACCATAGTCCGTCCATGGAGCTTCAGAGACGTCGTTCTGCTTCTTTTGCAAGTTGGTTGAACTTAACTTTTTGATAAGGCGTTTTTACATTCGAGGTTCGTGTCTTTGATTCCATGCAAGAAGCCGTCGAGAGCATTTAGTTTCCTTTCCTATCCCTTTTTGTAGTTTTAGTAACAAGTTATTTTGGGTGCAATGGGTTGTTAGTCCAAGGCTCCTATCCTACGGCTGCCATCTTAGATGCAGCTTGTGGGAGTATTATTTCATGAATTAGGTATATATGTACTTGGTACAAAATTGAAGCTATTTGTAGCCGCCCATTCTGGATCAGACCTTATTTTTGTACCAAATCGATCACTGTTTTATTTTTCACCTACCAGGTATATCTATTGGGCTTTTCCCACTCCGCCACCTGGGGACGCAACTGCGGGAGACCAACAATTCCACACTCCTAAAAATATAAGGTTGTCAAAAAAGTCTTGCGGTATTTCCGCAAGCTTGTCTTTGCAAGCGCGTAGTTCTAGTTGTATTCGTCGCATCGGTTCACGCTAGAGCTTTTTGGAAAGCTCTTTTCACGTGCTAACACGTGTTTGATTAATTGTTGTTTGCTTTTAGTCGTTCGTGAGTTATAACATGTAGCAAAATAAAGAGAAAATACGGCATATTTTACAGTACTACTACGATAAAGGCAAAAATGCACCTCATGCTGCCAATAAAATTTGTGCAGTTTATGGACCCGATACAGTTTCCATTTCCACCGCACAACGATGCTTTCAACGTTTTCGTTCTGGTGCAGAGGTGATCGAAGATGCGCCACGGTCCGGAAGGCCTGTCGTCGAAAATTGCGATAAAATCGCTGAATTGATCGAAAGAGACCGGCATAGTAACAGCCGTAGCATCGGCCAAGAGCTGGGCATGAGTCATCAAACCGTTATAAACCATTTGAAGAAGCTTGGATTCAAAAAGAAGCTCGATGTATGGGTGCCACACGACTTGACGTAAAAAAACATTTTTGCCCGTATGGATGCATGCGAATCCCTTCTGAATCGCAACAAAATCGACCCGATTTTGAAGCGGATGGTGACTGGCGATGAAAAGTGGGCCACTTACGACAACGTGAAGCGCAAACGGTCGTGGTCGAAGAGCGGTGAAGCTGCCCAGACGGTGGCCAAGCCTAGATTGACGGCCAGGAAGGTTCTTCTGTGTGTTTGGTGGGATTGGCAGGGAATCATCCACTATGAGCTGCTCCCCTATGGCCAAACGCTCAATTCGGACCTGTACTGCCAACAACTGGACCGTTTGAATGCAGCACTCATGCAGATCATGCCATCTTTGATCAACAGAGGCCGAATTGTCTTCCATCAGGACAACGCCAGGCCACACACATCTTTGGTGACGCGCCACACACATCTTTTGGTCCGGATCTCGCACCAAGTGATTACCACCTATTTCTGTTTATGGCGAACGAGCTTGGTAGTCGGAAGTTGTCCACAAGAGAGTCCTGTGAAAATTGGCTCTCCGAGTTTTTTGACAATAGCGAAGCGAGCTTCTATAAGAGGGGCATTATGAAGTTGGCATCTCGTTGGGAACTCGTCATCGAACAAAACGGCGCATATTTGACTTAAATCGCATTATTATAACCAATTTTATGAACAATTGAAAATTCAATAAAAATACCGCAAGACTTTTTTGGCAACCTTATAAGTGCTGATAAGATGAAAGCTATAAACGTATCTGGGTAGCCTGATTGCACCTGACGGATGAGCAAAGAACGACATTGACGCAAGACTGCGGAAATCAAAGGGTGCATTTACTGGTCTTAAACGCATTTGGTATTCAAAACAATTGAGCACAAAAATCAAATTACGATTGTTCAACTGTAATTTCTAATCTGTACTGTTCGAAAGCTGCGAAACATGATTGGCGTCCAAAGAAACATTATACAAATTGCAGACCTTTGTTAATAGATGCCTGCCTAAAATCTTGTGAATCTGGGTAGCCGGAAAATCAGATCTCCAATGGAGAACTTATGTGGCGTAGTAAGCAAAAATCCATCAGTATTGAAATAAGAGAAAAGAAGAGATGACCTGATTATTCTCTTAGTAGAATGACATTAGAATTCAAAGTACTCTCCATCAATTCCAACGTCTTCGATTTTTCCATTATTTTCTTTCCTTTTTCTATCGTTGTAATCCATAAAAACCGTGAGCATTGCCTTCTTTTTCGATTGAAAACGGCGTGGTTTTTCCCGAAAAAGTTTTCCAACATTTCTAGGGTTTTCACACTATTTAATCCATTTGTAATGCTAAATAATACACAAACTCGTTGCTGTAAATTTAAATCCAATTTTAAAACTGCCAGAAATCGAAAGCACGTGCAGAGATACATTTACTCAAGACGGCGTAACCTTTATAAAACTCAAAAAAAGGCTATATAGTCTTAATCACAGATGTTAACCTTGTTAATCACAGATGTGGCAACCTAACACAAACAACAAAAGACTGAAATCAATTGGCTTAAAGCGTTATGTGGCGGGTGTTCCGGGCACTTATTGTTCAATGTGGTATTCAATCTGAATTCAAAGCAACTGATAGCGCTTTATCATGGAACCAGCTAAAGACATTGGCGAGACTTCGGCAACAATTGGAAGCCACCTCGTAGTTACAATTATGAATTGCGTGAGATTTGATATAATGTATGTATGCACTAACATGAACAAAAAGGCTAAATCGCCGACCATAAGTGGCTAAAAGAGTAATCAAAAGTTTACAAGTAATATGGTTACCAAATAATTTATTGAATTACTTATTTTAGCAAAATTTCGACTTCATAATAATTATGGCCCAGTAAAACGCTTTCACTAGCTGGAGAAATTCTCGTAGGTTCCTTTTAGAGTTCTAAAAAATTCAATGGAGCAAATTCAAAGACCGAATTCGTAGTGTCTTTAAAGAAACCAACGTACAGTAATAAAAATAATTTATTTACTTAAGTAAAAATCAGAAAAAAGTCTGCATATAGCGTGTCTTTGCACACGTGTTCCAGAAAACACTCATTCAAATGTCAAATTCCATGTAAAGTAAGAACAAACTCGTCTGTATTAATCCAGTTGAATCCGTGTTGTATAAATTAAAAGATTAGGCTTCTGTTTGCTGCAGCAACCACATACATATATTCTCCTTTTATTAAATTTCTTGAACGTAAGTTAAGTCTGCCAAGCCTACGTAGAGTAAATATGGGACACTTTCCAGGAATTTAGTAACCGCAAAAGCAAAGATTGCTGTTATTTAGTGTGTCGTGTGCAAAACGATTGCCTTCTGAATAAAGGTCATTCTAGCTAATACCGGCTTCACTCATTCACTGCTGTCATTTACAAAATTTGCTGTTAATCTTACTACATCTTTATCACTCGGAGTGTGGCTAAACGTAATCAAAAATTAGAAGATGATAATAAAGAAAAGACACAGACAGGAGTGGATTCAATGATCCCTTGAAACTACTTGGGAAGTGGAACAGGTTTTGCCAAGCCACAAATTTATAACGTTGAAATTTCGTTGCTTCGTTCGTGTGAAATGTGAAGCCAACTTCAATTATGATTGATCATGCAAAGAATTTCGAATAAAAAAATTCCAACAAAAATACGAATGTAGTAAAAGCAAAATTGAAAATTATAAAAAAAACCTTTTCTTCAGAAGTGAAATAAATATATGAAGAAGCAGTGCACAGGAGGAGTACGAAGAGTTGTTCAGTGTTATTTCACTCGAAAAGCTGAATTTCAGCACCCGAAAAGAAAACCAATAGTCAAAGTTGCCATCGAGGGCTATTTCTTTTTCAGCCATCAGAGGGCCGAGAAGTCGTGGAAGATTTACCCCGATGTGGTCGCCCATCTACGTCTTCAATGGATGAAAACATAAACAAAGTCAAGGAAATGGTACTGGAAAACCATCATTTAAGTTTGAGAGACGTAGCTCGTGACTTTAGCTTGTGTCACGTATAAGGACATCATAACAGGTGATGAGACGTGGGTATATGAGTTTGACACGCAAACCAGTCAACAGGCGGCTCAGGAGGGCTATCCACATGAGCCGAAACCCAGGAAACCACATCAAAGTCGGTCAAAAGTGAAAGTCATTCTACTTGTTTTCTTTGATTATCATGGTGTTGTGCACTCGGAATCTCGGAATACGTTCCAAATGGTGGTACGATAAATAAAGAATGTTATTTGAAAGTTATGCGACGTTTGAGAGAGAATGTGCATAAGAAATGGCCCACTTTGTGGAAACGAAACTCATGAATCTTACACCACGATAACTTACCATCTCATATTGTGAACACTACTTTGACCAAAGCTCGACAAATATCATCAAACAGCTACCGTATTCATCGGATTTAGCCCAGTGTGACTTTTCCCAAAACTTAAATTTCCCCTCCGCGGACGCCGCTGTGACTCGAAGAATTCGCTGAAATAGCTGAAGAAGATCTCTCCCAACGCATTTAAAAGGTGCTTTGATGACTGGACTAATCGTTGGCATATGTGTACTGCTTCGAAAGGAGACTATTTTGAGAGCGACAAAATAAATGTTGTTGATTAAACAATTCTTTTGAGTTTTATGGAAAAATTCCCAGTACTTTTTTGACAGAATGCAGGCCTTAAAAAAAATTAGAGTTTGCTAGACAAAACAGGAATTCAATAAACTGTTTAATGCTATTAAAATATGTGACCATATTGAAGCGCGTAAAGTCCATTTGCAGGAAAATATTCAAACCATTTTTACGTGAGGTGTATTCATTAACAGTTCTTTTTTTTCCTTTTTTAAAACGTAATTTGTTATCTTTATATCTACAATTATTTTCTTATTAAACCGTTTTTCTCTTTAAATAATTATATGAAGTGGATTAACATCGCTAAATAAATGTCATAGATATTAAGCCAACTCGATGCAGAGGAAACAAGCGTTGTTACTTATTTTTGGCAAAAACGAAAAAAAAAATATATTTCAAAGAAATCGAATTAACTCAAACCGATTTTTTTTTACTTCCCTTCGCAGGTAGGAAATATGACCGTTAGAGGACTGTATTGAATTTACAAAATAAATGCTATATAATTAGTCTGTAAAATTTGATATTTTAAGAGGCATTCAACTTTTGGCATTTTCCATTTACTCTTTCTCCGTTAACTTGATTTCCAACACACGAATTGTTTAGCCAATCACCACACACTGAGTTCTGGGAAAATGATAAATTGTGATATCCTATGATTGTTCACTGTAACAGCCTAACTCAGCTTCCAGAAACTGAAAAAACACTTAACTTTATTCTACTTCTATGCAAGAACTATTTGACTAGAACTGGCTGGCCATACATTGTGCGAACGCAGTGGAGTGCTCGTATTATTTAGACTTATAGAACTAACAATCGAGTAATTTTGGCGGGTAAGTGAGATGGTAGTAAAATTTGTCTGATGCATAGTGGAAGGAATCTGAAAATCAATTCAACATGAGAGAATCACCTACTGGTTGCGAACTTAATTGAAAACGATTGGGAAACTGACTTACAACAACTCGTAAAATTCGAACGCACTCTTACTTGCAAAACACGACAACAAAAGCAGTGGTTGATAAGATTCAGGGGAGTGGGTGAAATTTCAATAGGTACTAATAATGGCTGTGGGAACTTTTACCGATGCAGCAACTCGTTGGCGACGTTCTTTCCTGCAGCAAACTTTTGAATGAACAAAGGTGGAGGAACGGTTGGACATAGGCATTATTGTATTTTACGCAGTATTCAAAACCACCGAAATTTTGCTGAAAATACATTGCAAAGAGCAAAGCAAAATAATTCGAATTACCAAAAATTGTTGGGTAGTCTATGTGTACACCGATGCACAGTAGGGATGTACATTGTTTCGATCGCACGATTTTCGGGATGTCGTTACTTAAAGTACATTAAAAAAGTAAACTGATGAGGAAATGAAAAACTGAGTATGCAACATTGTTGTAATAACTCCGTCCGTTCTTAGCCAATGTTACGAATTATATAACACATTAAATAACACATGAATTTATGTGAAGTATGCGCCATTGGAAGCTACAACTTTACTGCATCTTTCAGGCAGCATACGGATTCCTCTGGCGAAAAATTCGAGTTATTTTGACTTGATCCATTCATTGAGCCAGTTCTCGATGCCCTCGTAAGAAGTGAACCGCTCTCCAATAAGGGATGACTGCATTGATCGGTACAGATAGTGATCCGAAGGTGCAATGTCTGGAGAACACGGCAGGTGGGGCAAGATTTCCGAATTCGGTCTCTCTAAATATTTCTGGATTTCTGGACCGATTAAGCAACGTGTGGACTGACGTTGTGATGCAGCAAAATCAGTTTATCATGTCTACTATTCCATTCCGGCCGCCTTTCTTTGGGAGCTCGATTCAAACGCATTAGCTGCAGTCTGTAACGGTCGCCAGTGATAGTTTCAGATTTTTTATATTGTAATAGATGACACCCTTCTGATCTCACCAGATGCACAACATAACCTTTGAAGCATGAATTGCGCTTTCGTTGGATATGGCTCATCTGGCAGACTGCAACATTTTCGACACTTAGGGTTATCATAATAGATCCAGTTTTCATCGCCAGTGACGATACGAAGCAGAAAAACTTTTATTTTCTGCCGTTCAAGAATCATCTCATACGTCACCAAACGTCTCTCGATATCCCCTTTCCTCCAATTGATGAGGCACCCAGTTACTTGCTTTCTGGACCATTCTTATCGCGTGGAAATGTTTACCGACGGTTGATCTGTCAACATTCAACTCTTTAGACATGTCATCAAGGGTTCGTCGACATGCGTCTTCATCCAATAATTGTTGCAGTCCAATATCTTTGAATTTTTTCGGTGCCCCTTTGCGATCTTTATCACTCACGTCAAAATTACCACTTTGGAAGCGTCGAAACCATTATTTACAAGTTGTATTTTATGGGGCCTAATTACCGTAAATATTGATCAATATACGACTCGTTTCAGCTGCACTTTTCCTTAAAAGGTAATAATGACGCATGACTTCCCGCAAAAGCTGTTTTTTCGTAACGAACGTAGACATTTTTGACGTCAGATAAAAAAGGATTTTAACGTTTCAAATGAATGTCAACTACTGTGATCGAGACCACACATAGACCCCTTCAAATCACCAGTATATTACTAGAGCGAATACAAAAATAGTATCTTTCGCTAGGGTGGAAACTTATAATATATATTTACATTTCTATTTATATTGTTTTAGTATTTTTTGATATCACACGAATATTAATATTTCAGTCATTTGAGGAGTTGAATATTGAATAAAAAAATCGGCTGATTTGTGCCACAAAAATGGTTTGCAATGCTCATTTTTTGCTATACAAGATTACTTTTCTGTCTCCATTTCATACGATCCATGAGAAATTTCAAATCATGAAATTTTTGGGGCTTAAAAAGAGCGGTATCCCGGGATTGACATCTCTAAGGCATATATTAACTACAATACTTATGCTTCAGTTGTGGATGCTGGCAGCTGAAAAATGTATTATAGGAATTTGGTTTCTCAAGAGCTAGTTTCAGATGCAGTCATTTTGCAGCAAACAAGCAAGAACAAACATTTGTAAAACAAAAAGCAGCACGGCACAATAAAGCAAAGTTCAGCTGTAAAAATATATATATATATGTGCGTATGTACCCTCGGCATAAATGCGAAAGCGGTATAGATGTAGGCGGAAATGAAAGTCTTTTTCACTTTTGCAGTTTGGACAGTTAAATTTGTTGCATACTCCTAGACGACTACCAGCATTCGCATGCGAATTGTCTACATTTACGAGCATTTGCACAGTTGCCAACTTGGTGAGTTGAAGAATTTTTGAAGTTTTGTTTTCGATCGCTAGTTGGTTGGTTGTTTTCCCTATTGTAACTTTGGCATTTGTCGAAGTACTCGAAGTTGAGAAAGAATTGTTGAACTATTGCGTTGCAAAGTTCGAATGTTGTACCAACAGTTGCCCGGATGTTGGGCAAACGTATACAATGGTAGCATCAACAGCCGCCGCCATGCCTTTGGCACTAAACTGAACTTGAAACTCTAAGTTAAGTTGAATAAGTTTGACTTTTGGTTTTGCGCTCAAATAAACGGCGCACTTCGATACTGCTGCAATGAAATCGAGACTTGAGCGTTGACAGGTTGAAGGACAAGATTATTGTATTGGGAATGGCATGAGAAGGGGTTAATTTTACAAACAAAAGCTATAATAAGAGTACGAAAAAGTATGTATTTGTATGATCGTATTTCGCTAAGTTTTTACGTCTTAGATTTACTGTTGTCAACTTAGTTTGCAATTTAATGTGCAAAATCTCAGTTTACCTTAAATGCTTATTGCCCTTTGAAGTTACTTTGTGGATTTGCAGTAACTGTTAATGTACTTGTATTTGAACATTACATCATACTGTGAATGTACATATACTATGTAATCTTACGTATACTTGTACTATATGTGTATGGGAGAGGATAGCTTGGCGGTTTATGAGGCAAAACAATAGCCAAATCTAAACGGTTTACTCAAATGTTAATGTGTAAAGGCCATAAAGGCAAAGCTTTAACAGCAACTCCTTATGGTTTGGTATTAACACAAATACTAAATTATTTATAGGTAATGGCTGACGGGTGCAATGTGTGTTATTTGCAATGATAATTTTCTAAAATTCAATTGAAAATATAATGAAAAAATTTAATTTGTTTTCTTTAATACTTTAACATCGATCACTTTGTGCGAAATTATCGCAGCCTATAAGTAAAATTAAAGTTGTTTATAGTTTTTTAAGTGGATTTTTTAGAATCAGTAGATTTGAAAAATAAAGATGTATATAGTAGATTAGACTACTACGAACCAAAAAAATTTTATTTAGCGCATACGATGTGTGATTCATTACAGTCAATTTGACCTAAACTATGTATAAGGACTTCAGTTATAATATTTTACAACGTCAAGCGATGTGGAGTGTAGAGCTGACTTGAAATAGAAAGTGAATATGGAAAAAATGCCTCATATTATAATTTCGAACATAGGGGACGATATGTTGGATATAGGCAGGGTATTCGATGGCAGAATTAGTTTTCAAAGTTTAAAGCTTTAAGTTTGGGTTTTAAGGTTTTTCCATAATAAATGAGCGGAAAGAGCTTCGTTATTCACTGTTGCAGTGGACAGGTGAACGTCGCCCCTTTGCAATCGAACCGTATTTCAACAACATACGAGGTGTGTTCAAAAAATAATGCGAATTTTCAAATTTCGCGGGCTACGTACATTCGACTTTCGATTATAATTATTTGTATGTTGGAGTGATGAAGTCCACTTGCATGGAGTGATGAAGTCCACTTGCATGGAAATAGAAGAGTGGATAGTGGATAACCTACTATCCCAACATCAACAGCCACTTACCCGCACCGTCCCAATCAAGGTATTCGGTTTGCCAATTAACTTCTGTGCAGGTTCGAAAGTGGTAAAAAATTTATCGCAACTGATATTTTTTCTTTTAAATTCATCACTAAGTTCATTGACACCGATTTTTTGCAGGAGTATCGCTGAGTATTTTTGCAGTATGCCTTTGATTGAAAACAAACGCCTTATTCCTACGTACCAGTTCGGATTTCGAGCAAAGCACTCAACAATCAAACAAGTGCATAGGATCACAAATGTGATAGAAGAAGCAATCGAAAAGAAAAAAGTGTGCTCTTCCATATTTCTCGATGTTGCTCAGGCCTTCGACCAAGTATGGCATGACTACTCCATAAAATGAAAAATCTTGCTTCCAAGGGAGTTTTCGGACCTATTCACTTCGTATTTAAATAACAGATATTTCAGGATCAAGTGCGATAACTCTTATTCAAGCCTAAAGCGAATTAAAGTCGGGGTTCCACAAGGCAGTATTCTTGGCCCTATACTTTACGTGCTTTTCACATCTGACCTACCGGTCTCTGAGACTAGCACTATACCTACCTTTGCTGACGATACGTGCATTTTAGCAATTGGAGACGATGAGACACAGTCCACTCGCTAACTTCAGGAAGATGTTAACAAAATCGCCGAATGGTGTGCAAAACTTAATGAAGCCAAGTCACTTCATGTGGATTTTACAAACAAAAAAATACAATATCATCCTGTATATATTTCTGGCACGAAAATTACGGTGCGCTTCAACTTTTTCCCGATAGGGAGGGCCAACGACGCAATATTTTTTATTTTTCGCTTGTTATTTGTAAACTTCATTAGTATACATTTCATCATGAAACGCTACACACTTGAGCAACGATTGCAAATCGTGCAAATTTTTTATGAAAATAATCGTTCTGTTGCTGCTACTTTAAGAGCATTACGGCCATTTTACGGTCCATTTAACAAGCCGTCCCGTTTTGGGGTTATGTGAAGTCATTGGCCTACAGTAACAAGCCGGCGACGATTTGTGAGCTCAGAGCCAATATTGAACGCGAAATTGCTGGAATTTCGGCCGATTTATGCAAAAGAGTGGTCGAAAATTGGGTTCAACGATTGGACTTCGTAAAACGTGCACGCGATGGTCATGCAAAAGAAATCGAATTTCATACTTAAATGTATATGTTCAAACTCGATAATGCAAATTAAACTGGCTTACTGCAAGAAGGTCTCCTCTTTCCATACAAAACAAACTTTTAATTTATAAACAAGCTATGGGGCTGTGCCAAATAAACTCATATCGAAAACGTACAACGATTTCAAAACAAGTTTCTGAAGAACGCAGTAAACGCACCATGGTATGTGAGGAACACTGATTTACATCGTGACCTCAAGATGTCATTAGTATCAGAAGTTGTCAAACATTACGCTGTAGCTCATGCCGAAAGGCTCGAAAAACATACTAACCCGGAGGCTCGGCGACTTGCCAATTTAGATGACCAATGCCGGAGACTTAAACGAAAAAACCAAATGATCTTGTTCCAGAAATTTTGATGAGTGACAAATATATGTAAATTTCTGTCAGCTGCCAGTTGTATACGTATTTTCTGTAAATACTGTCGAATTTAATAAAATAATATTACTTGATAGTTGATACTAGGTGTAATAGAATGAAATGTATTTAAACATTTATAACGTTTTAATAAAAAAAAAAGTATGCACTTGAATACTCCAAGCAAAGTTCATTTTGCTGTCACAAAGTATCCATATCTCAAAGCGATTCTCAGCAAACGAATAAATAGAATCAATCTCTGTTTGAAGATAATGCAAAACTTATACTGCTACAAACTATAAAATGGGTGAAAAATCACACGGAGAACGGATAAGAGCTAATGATTTTCTTAATTTCGGTGAAGGTTTTGATTTGAATTTATCGTTTATTAAATATATTTGTTTTGTACTCACAGAAGTAGATATGCAAAAGACTTTCAGGAACCCTACACCAGCAAAGTACTGTTTATCTCTTTAATTCGATCAAAACTAGACTAAGCTTCCATCATATGGAACCATATTTATAGTTAACTGCTGGCAGAATCAAAAGAATACAACGAAAATTCGTTTTTTCTCCTCTGAACTTCCTGAATTTTGCTGACCTCGTGCCATCTTACCATTCTCATTGAAAGCTCAACTTATAAACCCTCGAAACTAAAAGAACTGTTCAGTTGATTACGTTTGTCTTTGACCTCGTAGTTATATTTTTGGATTGTTCAGCACTTCTTGAGACTATATCCTCTGCACTTCTACGTTCATCTTGCCCCAAGTCTCTACGTTCATCTTTGACATTTTACTTGAGTGCTTCTAAAGCTATTATTATTTGAACCCGACTTTGCGAAGTGTTTAAATATTGATTTTTCGTTGTCAAGAACTACATTTAAGTCGGCCGCCGTAGCCGAATGGGGTTGTGCTTGACTACCACTCGGCACTCGAATCTCCGTGCTGAAAAAGTTTTTTTCTAACAGCGGTCGCCCCTCGACAGGCGAAGATAAAACTACGATCGTATTTTTGCTATGAAGAACCTCCTCATAAAAAACCATCAGCCGTTCCGAGCGGCATTAACTGGAGGTCCCTCAGTTTGTGGATAAATATCAAGAATCACAACAGAAATAGGAGTAGGAGCTCGGCCAAATACCTTATAGAGGAAGTCAGGGCCAATTATAAACATTAATTCTTATTTCTTTTAGACTTTATCTGTATTATTTCTTTGCTTTTCATTATCATTATTCTTTCGTAATCCGGCCTATAAGATTGTAGTGAATTGAATGGATATCGATGTCATCGGCTACAACAACCACACCCTTAATTTTGCTTTTTAAACTTGACAAAGAATTGTAAAGAATGGATCTGGAAGTGAACGAGAGAAGAAAAGGTATTCCTTTCCATCAACAAGCTTTAGTTGGTATAGACGAAGCAGCCTTAGCAACGATAATACTGTCAGCTTTGTTGTTGTTGAAGTGGGTTTTTTTTTTGTTCTAAGTCAGATCCATTTAGTGAGGTCCAAGTATAGCAGCAAATTCTTAGTTTCGATGTCTGAGATCGCATTAATTTGCTGCAGGAAAGGCTTACCAAAGGAGCGGAGTCGTGCCCTAGATAGCCCTGGTCATTCACATAAGTAGGGGAAAGGACTTTCCTTTGCTCCTTTCGCTTGACAGCTTCTGCATATAGGATTGAAGGGTACATTGAGTCTAGCTGCATGATCCGCTACTTTCCAATGGCCTGTAAGGGTTGCAATGATGCGTGTGTTTTTTGGATGGAGACTTCCACCGCCTCTGCTATTTCTAGTGTAGAACCTTTTCTTGCTAGCTCATTCGCTATCTCATTACCCCGTATGTTCCTGTGACCGGGAACCCATATCAGAGTGATTTCAAGCCAATGACTAAGCATTTCCAGCTCCTCTCTACACTGTAAGACTAGTTTGAATGAAATGGAGTTGGAGTCTAAGGCCTATATAGCCGCTTGACTGTCTGAGGAGACAGCTACTCTCGCACCAACTTCCTTGTAGAGTTATAGTGGTGTGCATGCTTCTCTGATCGCTAACAGTTCTGCCTGGAACACGCTGGCATAGTCAGGAAGACGAATTGACTAAGATAGGTTGAGTGGCTCCGAATGGAAGCCAGCTCCCACAGTTCATCTTAGAACCATCGATATAGATTCCGATATCGTATCTTCCAATCACCTTCCCGTTGTTCCATTCGGCTCTCGGTGGAAAACGTACCGTAAAGCTTTTGAAGCTAAGGTCGAGGACTGTGTAGTCTGATCTGTTTTTGAGCAGCGATGGTCCCTGTAGAAGGATCTTACTGTGACCGTTCGACCTTGTTGTCCAGCCTTCTATGTATCTGAGTCTTACCGCGCTGCAAGTAGCGATTGTTTTTATATATATGTAAGTCTAATGGTAATAGATGAGTTACTACATTGAGCGCTTCAGTAGGACTGGTGCTGAGCGCTCCTGTAGTTAAGATACATGCTGTTCTTTGTAGCTTGTTCAGCTTAGTTTTGTTGTATTTCTTTTCTGTTGCAGGCCACCAAACTAGTGCCGTATATGCTAATATTGGCCTTACAATGGCCTTTTGGTTGGATAAGCCATTTTTTACGCAACATTCTCTTACAAGTGTTAAGTGCTATATTCGTCAGCTTTCAAATCCAACTGAAAATTAATTGGAATTGAGCTGAACTGAAATTTAAGAATAAGTGTGTAAGTGTGCCGTAAATTGTCTCTCGATGATAAAAAGCCACACTTCGCAAGCCTAGCATCAAGTTTCCTCTATTCCGCGACGCGAAAGCTTGGCCAGCTAAAAATATTCCATGGAATGACTACTTTGATTCATATGGCTTTGTTTTGATTCATATGGTTTTTGTTATAGAATGAACTAAATGTTTACTAAAAACTAGTAAAAAAATAAAGTTTAACTTTTTTGACCGGTGTATTGATGCACAGTGGTCTAAATGCAAGATGGCATTAAACAAAATAAAATGAAATAAACAAAAATCTATCTGGCCAAGAATATGTTTCAGACGGACGAGAATTATTGGGATTTGAACTAAATATACTTCACTTTATAAAAACAAGGCGGCCGCCGTAGCCGAATGGGTTGCTGCGTGATTACCATTCGGAATTCACCGAGAGGTCGTTGGTTCGAATCTCGGTGAAAGCAAAATTAATAAAAACATTTTTCTAATAGCGGTCGCCCCTCGGCAGGCAATGGCAAACCTCCGAGTGTATTTCTGCCATGAAAAAGCTCCTCATAAAAATATCTGCCGTTCGGAGTCGGCTTGAAACTGTAGGTCCCTCCATTTGTGGAACAACATCTAGACGCACACCACAAATAGGAGGAGGAGCTCGGCCAAACACCTAACAGAAGTGTAAGCGCCAATTATTTATTTTTTATTTTTTATAAAAACGTTAACCTATCGGACGATTTATAATATGTGCAAATGGCGTCGTACGTCAATCATTAATTCAATGTGGCACTTTTGAGGTATACAAATAGACAAGCAATACAATTGCGTTGACCATTGCTTCCGTAAAGATCAAAATATTTTTTTGAAGTGAAAACTTCTTTATAATCGTTGGGAGTGATTTGAGACTCGATGAAACGAAAAAGCGACACTCTTGGCTACGAAGCGTTATATGTTGATATACGTATATGTATGTGGCTGCGTACTGCTGAGCCACGCTAGTATAGTGAGTATTGTAGTATGTATACTACACTGCCTATTACTTGCTTTGGTGTTTAGTTCAAGCGTCATACGTATGTATGTTTGTATGTATGCTAGTACGTATGTGTGCGCGCCTGCGTATTACGGAGCCACGGTGAGCGAGAAGGCATTATGTATACCTATACTACACTACCTAATACTTGCTTAGACCAAGCGTCCTACGAATGTTTGTGTGTATGTTAGTACGTCTGTGTAATATACGCGTTACCACGCTCATAATAGCAACCGCGTGTGCTGTATTGCGTCCGTATTTTTATATTCGTAAATATTTTCATTTTTAAACATTTACCGCAATTGCAGGCGGTGTTGCAGTATACCACAATCAAAATGACGGTGCTCGTATTGTAACTCCACAGATAGATCTGAATGCACAGCAACTAGAATCACTGTCTATTCAGCTCTCTAAAGTGGGAGAAATATGTGCATGCGAAACCAGATTGAGCAATGGAAAAACAGTTTTAATTATGGCAATTTATATTTCACTGAATCAATCGATGAATAGCTATTACGGAATTCATACACGAAAATTTAATAAAGTATACACCAGAAGTATCGCGCATACTTAGAAAAGATTACGATAAAGTTCCAATGATTTTAAGTGGCGATTTTAACGTAAATTTTGCATTGGACACAGCGGTTCCTTTAATTGACTTTATCAATACAACATTCAATTTAAAAATGTGTAACAATCGCACTGAATCGACAACACGATCAAAAACAACAAGTGACGCGGTATTTCAAAGATATGTTGACAACATCGAAACCAAAGCATTTGTATCATATTTTAGCTATCATAAGCCACTCGTATCATTTGTTGAAATTGAAAACATTGAGGATGAATTATAATAAAATGAAGAAAATAAAATATGAACTTTATAGCAATACTATTATAATGAACCTATAATTATCCCGCTCCTAATGCTGCTTTCGTCTCATTCTCTCTCAGTTTGTTTTACGGAAGGTTTCACTTCTATCGCGTCTAACCGTTAGACTGGTATTTTTTATTTAGTAAAAATATGTAATCAAAACCGAATTGGATGATTAATTTTGCGCTAAAACTCAGTACATTAGCTAGAAAGAAAAAAATAATGCTTACACGCACTTTGCCCTTCAAATTTAACCTTTTATTTCTCTCAAAAATGCTGTGGTTTTTCAACTGTACTTATTGTGTCCCAAATGTTTTTTTCAATCCTCAACATACTTCGGTATTGCACACGACATTAGGCTCTTGCAGTGAGGCGGTATTTATCTCCCCAATCGTCGCAAATCTCCGCCCTTTTATTGGATTTATAAAAGCTTTACCAACGGGAAACCCTAAGTCATTGAAAATTTGATGAAAATTATTTAGAATAAGTTTTTCAATCATACAAGAAAAATTATCGTTTTAGAAAGATTTTGAATATCTGCATTTTGAATAAATTTGATAGATTTCCCGACTTTTGAACTTTCAACTTTTCATACATCACAATAGTGAAATTTTTCTTGGTGAGCTTTATATTTAAAATTGACAGACATAGTCAATATGGTAAGAAATTTAATGGAATTTATTCACTTAGCCTGAACGAATTGCTTTTGTATTAAACTGAAAGTGCTTTTGACACTGTGCTTCAACATTTGCAATACGCCGCATATTTCGCTCACTTCATAATACAAATACAAATCCATGTATGTACAGACATGTTTATGTCCGAATATGTGTACTGTTACGTTTCTGGTGAAACGGTTCGCTTGGCGGTAATTAAATTTAATTTATACTCGTTGTGAATGTGTTAAGCATGTGCGAAATAGCATGTGGGGAAATTTCGAAATGCCAGTTTAATGCGCAAGTGAGTGCAAATACGAGTATGGATGTGTGCGTGGTATGAATACTGCGTGGTGCCAGCACACTACCATATGCAATAAAATTACAAATATACATAAGCGTGTAGAACTACATATTCACATATATATTAGCGCTAAGTGTATTGGCATAGATTGACCCGATTGAGTAGCAGATGTATTCATGCTTTGCTAATTATGCGTGTGAGCCCAGTGTTGCCATTTTTGAAACTTTAAAGGATGAATTTTTGATTATTTTGGTAACATTGAGAAATAAAGACACATGAATAAACAATGTACGACAATGCCCAAAAAGCTTAGATCATGACTTGGAATCGCTCACTTTAAAATTATTTTTATTATTAGTCCCTCATTCTTTGTTTTCTAGAATCCACAAATCGTAAATTTTGAGACCCAAGAACTCTCCATTTCGCGCAGATTTAGCTTTATTTTGTGGGGAAGTTTATTAAGAAAAAAAGGTTTGGGTGGCAACGTTGCGTGTTATCATAGGGTGGTCCATCCCTGTTGAACGTAAGTATTTACTATGTAATATTTATTTTAACCCTTTGTTCAATTAATTTATTTTTACCAGATTAGCGCAGATGTAAGAAGAAAATGATTTACTTCAAACAAAAAAAAAAAAAAACATAAAGAATCTTCACATTTTCTGGAAGCGTCTATCAAATTTTGGACGCGCAATCAAGGGTTTAGCCAGATTTTTTATTAGGGTGGGTGGCATAAAGTTCACTAATGCATCATAGTTAAATTAGAGTCTTCTGAATTCGTAGGCAAGATGACAATTTTATTGTGACACTAAAAAATGTTTTGCTACGACGTCGGGACATATTTTAATCATAGCGTTGATTTATTTTGTTGGGTGCTTTGAAAGGTCGATGCTATGCGCAATACTATAGTCCAAACACAATTAAAATGTGAATATCAGTGAAATCAGACATGAGATAAAATCAAAAGCTGACTAAATTCTATTACTTTCCAAACTGATTGAAGTGTTGATGCCCGTTCCGCCAAAATGATCAGCCTGAGTCTGGTACGTCAGAAAAGTTGTTGAGCCAGCTTTTAAGGACCTCTTTGTTACCGAAGGTAACGCTCCATTCATATGTCGTTTGACAGGGAGTCGGAAATATTATGGTACATCGATGCCGTTTGTAAGACCCCAAGACATACGGCGAGCATAGTTGAATGGACCTGCCCAGTTCGAAGCTCTTGTGCGTGCGGCTCATAATAGACGACGTTTGTGCAAGATCGGTCTTGGCATTGTCGTGGAGCAGTATAGTTTGACCATGTCGATCAGATCTTTTCGGTCGAATAGCCTCATTCACGTTTGATGTAGACTTGGAGCTATAGATAAGACGCCCGCCTCAGATAGAGGAGCGCCCTGCTTGACATCTAACGTCTTTGGCATATCTCCTGGAGCGGTCCACTCTTTTCTTTGATTCATGTTGATGTATAGGCACCATAGGCGTGTTGCTCAATGGTGGACGAGATGCTCAGAAGAAATTTGAAGGCAACTTTCTTTGTTTCTTTCGTTGAGCTCGTGAGCCACCTAGGCTCCAAATGTTTCGGTAAATCCAATTAAATGAAGGTGCTTCAGAATTGTTTTATGATTACAGCACATTCTTTAATCGAATTCATCACCGGTTTGATGACCGTTCTCTTTCAAAAGTGATTTGAGGCATTCTCGTCGAATTCAGAAGGCCTTCCGCTGCGGGATGTGTCATCGATGTCAAAGCTGACATTTTAGAACTATTTCCGCACTTTAGACTCGCTTATGACACCTTCTCCATATACGTTGCAAAAGTTGCGAGCTGTTTCGGCAGCTTTTTGACCGCGATGAAAAGCAAAGAAGAAAATGTTGCTTTTTGCCTACTGGGTATTCCGTTTCTAGGTTTCAAAACTTATAAAATATTATATTAAATAACTAAAAAATACAATTAACATAGTTTTGTCGAGCACAAATTATTATATCGAATGAATACTTACCCTTCGCCAAACAGCAAACAAATCCTTGTAAAATAATATAAAATATAAAAACGCTATGAGCTTATTCCCCCAACTCAATGTGATGTAAAAATATATTACATTTGACTCCGTGTAATGAATTTTAATTCATCTAAGGCAAAACAAATCATAAAATGACTAATTTAATATTAATATTTTTTATTAAGGAAGTAAAGATGTAATGGTGTATGTTTCTGATTTAAATAATTTTCTTAACTGTTCTTAATCAAATAAATTTCATTGTTAGTACCTGTAGTGCGATTCACTATCACATGTTAGCGATATGCGTTATCTTATATAATAATTATATTATAAATACGACTTAAACGATTTTGCTATTCGCTAACACATTTCATAATCAAAATCGATAAGACAAAATCAACTGTTTTGATTAACAAGTCGATTATCGCAAACTAAGCGACAACAATTTTGGTGTGGTTAAATCAAGCGATAAAATAAAAATTAGTGATTTTAATTGAAACGATGAAATCACCTTATTACATGGTTATAAATCATGTGGCTCGTTATTGATCGCGTAGAGAGCAGGCAGTGAGCCCTTGAACAGTAATTTTACATTCGTTCTGAGATGTGGACAATCCTTTCCATTTGGCTGCAGTGAAATTCAAAAAATATTCCCGTTAACTCCATACTTGGCTGAGGATCTAATTTCTTAGCTTGACAATCAACTTAAAGGTAACTGCGGTTTAGTGTTAATTTACCTAAGATTGTGAATAGCACAATCGTGAATGCAATCGACAAATATTGTAGGCAGAAATAAAAATTTCCGAATAGTTTAAAGTTAGTAAATTTCATTAAGTATAGGCTTAGTAGAGTTTTACGGTTTCACGTAATTTATTACTTTAATTTTATCTCCTCTAATAAGTTTAAAAAATCTTTCTGACTAGTGGCGGATAATTGTAAATTTTACCCTTTTGAAGAGATATTTCATTTGTTACTTAACAATAATATGCATGGGTAGTACATGGCTTCTTTTCATTCTGAGCAATTTTGCGCTATATACAGTTATATGTAGGTTTGCAAACTATGGATCACCCTAAGCTGCATAGGAGGTCTGGTGTAAACATTACATGTATCCATCCACTTAATGCTGGTCCGAACTGAGATGATCTAAAAACTTAAATTTAATAGATTTGCTTAAAAATTGTATCAACGGAATCAAAATAATGGAATTTTTGGAGGTTATTTCAAATCGATCTAGCATAGGCAAATACTTACAGAGTTTTCCAAAATATTTTGGTTAAGTCTTAGAATACAATAAATTTGATAGATCCGATCGAAAAGCAGTAACGATTTAGCGTTATATGGAGAGTGATGCACCCTAATATTCATACATCTGTATGTATGCATTTATGTACCTCAACATTGCTTACATAATAATTTTGAGGTACAAGGCAGGGCTGAACCAAATTGGCTAACGATTTTGACTGTTAAATTCGCAATGAAATTCGATGCATGGCTGAATGGCTAGTTGGCTATTTGTTCAATTAGGTAGTAGTGGTTAACGTTTGTTTACAAATAAAACATCCAAGTATTTGTGTAATTGGGACTAAACTACGAATTTCATTGGTTTAAAGTGGGCAGTAACTGTACATCGATGCACTGCAATTATATGCATATGAACTCCAATAATAATTGTGTCTGCAGTACTTCAAGTTTAACTGCGAATTGGAATAACTGAAATGTTGGTATTTACCAATGCGATGAAAGTTAAATAAGGAACCAAAAAATAAAAAAAAATAAAAATTTCAAATAATTTCCATTTTAACAGCAAATATTTACATATACATATGTATGTGTGTGGAAAAAAGTAACAATAAAAAATATTTCGTTTTTAATTTTTTCTCCACTCTACGTGAGTTGTTGTGATTCATTTTTTTTTATGTTTGTTAAAAAGCTCGATATTGCGCTTTGTATTTAATACATGTCCGGCTCTTAATAAAAATTTAAGTGGAGCAGGTTGTTTTAATATTTTTGGTAACAAATGAAATAAATCTGCAGAAATATCAGAACTTCAATGAAATATCAAAAATTTATAATACTGTCCTTTTTAACGCTGATGCCGGACCAGCAAAAGAGAGCCTTAGTTAAAAGTTTAGGATGTCTCGGTCACATAGTAAATGCCAGACATAGGCATAGACTGATTAAAAAAAAAAAAAAAAAAAAACGAATTAATACTAATAACGACACTTTAAATGACACGAATAACGACAGAAATAAGAAAGAGCTGAATTTTGCTTGTGCTGGGCTTTATAATACATCCGCGCACATTTTAGTAAAATTTAATTTTGGCTGGCTAATATAATGAGAATTATAGCTGGTAACCTCAGAGAAGCGAATGGAAATTAGTCCTAATATGTAATAATAATATTGCATAAAAATGGTTGTGGCACCTTCCACTTTACAAAATTTTTATTTCATTGCGTTTTTATTTTTGGGTTTTTAACTTTCTCCGAATTTGAATAATCTTCCTCAATTTACAACCGAAATAAAGGGTGGCTAAATTTCAGGGGCCGATGTTGAATGTGAACCACACCTAAACGTCAAGTTTTTTCTGCATTCCATTTGATATTTTTCAATCTCAGACTAACTCAATTTGAACCATGGAAATATATACAATTGAACAATGCGTTAAAGTTATTCAGGCTTATTATGAGAACGGGCGTTCAAATCAAATTGCATATCGCGAACTTTCGAAGAAAATCATCTTCAGTGATGAGGCACATTTTCACCTCAGTGGATTCGTCAATAAGCAGAATTGCCGCATTTGGGCGAATGATAATCCAAGAGTGATTGCCGAAAAACGAATGCAGCCACAAAGAGTGGCTGTTTGGTGCGTTTTATGGGCAGGCGGCATCATTGGACCGTATTTTTTCATTCAGTTACTGTGAATAGTGTTCGCTATCATGCGATGATAACGAACTTTTTATGGCCCGAATTGGAAGATATGGATGTGGACGATATGTGATTTCAACAGGACGGTGCCACTTATCACACAGCTAACGAAACAATGGCCTTTTGCGCGAAAAATTTTATGGCCGAATAATCTCACGTCGCGGCGATGTCAATTGGCCGCCAAGATTATGTGATTTGACACCCTCGGACTTCTTTCTTTGGGGTTGTTTGAAAGAAAAGGTGTACGTCGATAAGCCAATTCAACAATTCAAGAGCTAAAGGATGAGATAATTTGGCACACGGCATAGAACCAGAGTTCGAGTTAAAGAACATTCATGTATTTTGAAGAAACTTCAATTATGTAAGATTTGTCCACAAACGCCAATACTCCAAGCATTGATATATTATTGGTACAATCAATAAGTGTCCCATCCTGTCTTTTGTTTTCCTTTATACGTTTTAGGGATGCTTTTACGATCACATTTTAAATGACACCGTGGCCAAGTGGTTGCAGTCAAGAGATCGTATTCGGTGGAAAGAGCACAAATTTAATGGGCTTCAGTTTATTTTCTACAGCTCTTGGATGTGTCGTACAATTATCGACGCACGTTAACCTCTTTCGCTCTTCATGTTCAAAGTCTCAAAATACAGTTTACAGTTACAGAATGTATTTCAAAAAGTTACCCGGTCATTCATGTTTGGTAATTTACTTTATAACCAACGGATTACTACTTAATACCATGATAGTATCAAGGTTTGTTATTTCTTCCAACCAAAAGAATTTTAAGCTTTTCTGAGACATCCATATTTGCTACCACCCTTAATGTCTTTGCCACCATGCCATTTTTCGTTCTTAAAAGCTACTTCTTTGTCTGGTAAACATTTAAAGAACAAATCCCTTTCATTCGCCTACAAAATATCACATTCATTGTACTTTTCTAGTACACTATTCGAGGATAACTTTTTTAGTGACCAAAATTAGCACCAATTATGGATTTTTTATTTGTGAAAACCGTTCTTGTTGGGATGCCATATTTATTAGCCAATTTCTTATTTCTTACCACATTCGATTTCTTTTATTAGCCTACATTATTCTTCAATAGACAAATAATTAAATTATAATTTAAACACGCCCTAAAGCTGTTATAAACATACAGTCTACGAAGATGCTATTCTAACTGATTAACAAACATTAACAGTCTAAGTAGCTATAGCCATACTCGCTAGCGGCGAATCTTGCTCGATAACTTTGTTGTTGCTTTTGTACGCAAATTTTTCGTCAAGTTAATCTAGCATAGAGATAGCGAGTGGGGAAATGGCGAATAGAAGAGGCCAAAAAGAAAAAGAGCGTTCGCTCTACAAATACATAAGTACTTCCCCATAAAAGAGTTTCGTGGAAGAAAAGCAATCAATAATTTTATAATTTGGGATTTCCCCTAAATAATTCAACTTGGAGAAGCATTTGTCAAATTCATATTCGTGTTATGGAGATTTTCGGGTTATTGAAGTTCGAGTTATGGTACAAAATTGAGTGCATATTGCTTTTGAAACGCTATAGGCACTCGATTCAGTTCGAGTTATAGAAGTTAGACTGTATTTAGTTTTGCTGATGTTGATTTGAAGGGTGCCCTGCCATACTGTTGACCAGTTTTTGAAAGCCAGCTATTCTGTCAGATAACAGAGATGTATCGTTGGCATGCCTGAAGTTGTTTATAATGACGCCACTTACTTTGATGCCATCCGCAATGGTTTCATGCTTGTCACACCTTCAATTGGGCATGCGACTAGTTCCAAGAGAGTTGAATTTCTTTCAAAAAATTCATCGAAAGAAGGTGGCTAAAGACATGCTCGAACAAGTGAATTTGGACCCAGCGGTTATACAGCGCATCATAGCAGGTGATGAGACGTGGATGTATGAATTCGACATGGAAAGCAGTCAACCGGCGACTGAATGGCGCTATCCACATGAGCCGAAACTCAAAAAACCCAAAAAACCACGTCAAAGTCGATCAAAAGTGAAAGTCACTCGTTTTCCTTGATTATCTTGGTGTTGTGCACTCGGTATTCGTTAAATAGATCCAAATGGTTCTACGGCAAATGAAGAATATTATTCGGAAGTGATGCTACGTTTAAGAGGGAATGTGCGTAGGAAATGGCCCAATTTTTGGAAAGAAAACTCATGGATCTTGCATCATGATAACGCACCATCTCACAAGGGTCATATTGTGAACACTTTTCTGTCCAAGAACTCGACAAATATCATCGAACCACCACCGTATTCACCGGATTTAGCCCTCTGTGACTTTTTCCTTTTTCCAAAAACTCAAATTGCCACTCCGCGGACGCCGCTTCGAGTCGATAGAGGCCATTAAGGAGAATTCGCTGAAGGAACTGCAGAAGATCTCTTCAAACGCGTTTAAAAGGGGATTTGATGACTGAACTAATTGTTGGCATATGTGTACTGGTTCGAATGGAGTCTATTTTGAAGGTGACAAAATAAATTTTGATGATTAAACAATTACCGGCACTTTTTTGACAGAATGTATTATGTGTTTAATATTCCAGCGCTTCATTCTCGGTCCATCGTTTTAGTTTACCATCGCGATGCGGTGACACATCTTTGCTGCTACCATGTAGTGGTTCCTGATTTGCATATATTCTGCAAATTTCACCCGATGAACTCATTAAGTCTTGTAAAGGTTATAAAATTTCTGTCGCTCTTTATTAACAAGGTGTAAACAAAATTTGTATGCTCCCTATGTAATTTTATTTAAATGATAAATTGTAGTTGAAGACAATTTTTTTTTAATTTTTTTCGTTTTGATTTAACTACAATTAAAAAGGTACTGAGATCTTCGCTTTTAACACACCTCCAACATAAACGCACTCTTAAATGCTACGACAAGCTTTGACTATGATCAAACAACCTAATTGGTAACATTTCATCAATTTAAGTATTTAAGTCTTAAGTCAATTTAATTTTAGTTTACTATACACAAATTCAATACATTAGTTGAGAATAAATTAGTGTCAGATTCTAGATGCAACCCTGTGAAGTGTGTTTAATGACAAGAGCAAAGCATCTGTGCAATGAGAAAACGGATAATCATGCCAACGAAAGATAATAAAACGAATAGCATTAAAATCAAAAAGAGATATAACAACGAATTCCCAATAAAAATATATTTTAGTTATTAAATTTTTTTGAAAATTATAATCAAAATAAAACTAAAATCCAGGAAAGAGCGGGTGGAAAAATTACTTGTACTATGGAAGGACGAGTTATTGACCTCTCAAAACGAAAAAACAAAAAAACAAAACAAAAAAAGACGGTTTGCCGGCTCTTTAATAAGAGTAAAGCATATTGCATTGATTGGGAAAAAACTTATTTTAATTTCATTTACCACTCTCCATCACGACCTTTGAATTGCATTTTGTTCTAATGCTGCAAAGAATCTAATCCCACATGATACCTTGAGGTATTAACAAATTAACATTGTTTTTCTTATCAAAACCGGGCTGCAAAAAAACTCGATTGTATTGACTAGAAGCGTTCAGTATATCTTTTTAAATTCATAAAATTCGTTCTTAAGCAAGTCTCTCTCCATTTTTCTCACACGAAATTTTTCCTAAACAAAACCAAGACACATTCAGCTGTCAAATCTTAATCGACTAAGCTCAATTATATGTGCATGAACTCCAAATTCACTGATGCAATTTGGGGCTTTAATTTCCCCAGTTATTTGGTCTGTTTGAGCATAGTCTTATGCTCCAAAATGTTATGTGTGGCTAGGTAATAGCTACCAGAAAAAACCTATGCAAACTTTATTTCATCATTTCCAAAGTTCGCGTTAATACCGGAACTAACCGATGAACGCCACGCACACGAACCGTCGACTATGGCAGCACTCGAAGAGTGGCGCCTATAATTGATAGTTTGAGGTCAACATTCATCACAAACTAATTCGCCAACAAAATTTAAATATTTAAAGCATACAATTAAATAGTTCGATTGCGCCAACAACAAAAACAACGGCTTATGAAACTTTTACAATGAACAGTCTTTTTCAATCAGAGTCCAACCACGTTTTTTTCGGGTAAAACGCATTTGCGAACTTTTCACAAAAAAAGCGGATTTCATTAATCCTTAAAATATTTCCACAGTGACAAAAAGCACACTTCCATATAGTACGCGAAATGTGCAGAAATATGCACATAAATACCTATAAATTCATGTGTATTGATTGTAACGCCCGGAATGTTGCTGAAACATGATCATGAATTTTGATAGAACAATAAATTTCAATTTGCCTGCCACTTAAGTAATCACTATGGCAAGCTACAAGCACAAAGAAATATAAACAAAAAATGCAAAAAATTGCTATTAAAAATAACACGAAAAAACGTTCAGCAACAAAAAAAAAACAAAACGAATTGTGTTAAATGGAAAAGTGTTTCCAACACCAAAAATCCTAGAAAAAAAATGCTCACTCCGGCGCGTTCAGAAAAAAAAAATACTGAGTGCGTGCAAAGTACGCAATATTTCTATAGCAAAAATTAGCCAGCAAAGCCACAAAACCCATCATCATGCTGGGCGAAACGAGCGCAAAATATTACAGCTGACTTCCGTTAACTTCGAACTGTAAAAGCAAAGAGACAACAAATAAAACTGCTACTGGCCCCTGTTCTCTATTAGCTGCAACAGCTGTCCGAACAACAAAGCACCTATGCCTATGGGCAAAAGTTTACGAAACTTTTTCAATAATCCATCATTTGATGGGGTCAGCTTCGTGTGACTTGCAAAAAATAAAAATAGAATCAAAGCATTAGTAGCAAATGGGCGCTAAAATGGGCGGAGTGATAGTAGTAAGTTGGGAAGGCTGCCCAAAAATGCCACGTTCGATTTGATTGAATACGGTAAGCCACTGTTAAATATTGGCATACTCATACAACTTTAACACACACATGCACAGAATATGCATGCACAAAGTACAAATGAAAAGTTATCTCGCTTCTTGACTTATACTTTTGTTTTCCTGCTTGTTGGTTTCCCTGCTCAACAACAAACTTCTTGCACGCACATCCAGTCAACCACAACAGTACTAATGCCGGCCAATTTTCAATATTCACCGCAAGCAAACAAATCAGCATCCTTATGTTGTGAAGCAAACTTCTTAGACGTTCAACTAATGCTGCAGTCCATGTGTGTTGAAAGAATCTGTTGCGCAGAACATATGTATGCATGTATGTGTTTATATGTATGTGGGCGTCAAGAGATTTAGATATTTTTTTTAACCAAAATTAGAACAAATGTTAAAGTATGTATGCAGAGTTTAAGCTAAGGGCGCAAACTTCTGGCAAGTTTTATCAGTTTGGTAAATAGAGATTGGCAAGAAGCGATAAGGCGGGAGTTGTTTTGGGCGAACTACGTGATCAAATAAAAGTCACCAAAATATCAACCATCAACCGAATCGAAGATAACTGAATGTATGGTGATTTTTGGTGTGTCGCATTTAATTTATTTTATTTCATGGTAGAATTTGTCGCGCTTTTTGTAGTAAAATACATAACTAGGTACTAGGTGTAACGGCACTGTTACAAATCAGCATCTCAAGTGATCCAAATACTTTTGACATCGTCGTACATTTTTCTAAAAATAGGTTGCTTAATTCGCTAAAGAAGTAAACAAAAAGAAATTGTTTAAAGAGGCAGTGATATATAATATATTACTTCTTTGATAAATTTGTGCATAAAATATTTCAGTAATGCCTGGAAACAGCTAAAATAAATCCAATTCGAAAGCCGGAAAAGCCAGCAAACATAGCTAAGCGCCCGATTATCCTTCTAAGTAGCTTAAGCAAAATTTTTGAAAAAGTATTAAAAATAAATATCTCTGTTCTTAGCCAACCTTAAGAGCAATTTGGATTCAGGTAACACCATAGCACGGCTCATCAGACTAAACGAATCTACATATAATCACGTCAAGTCTAATTTCGATCACAAGAAATCAACAGGTTTAATACTTCTTGACGTTGATTAAGTTTTTGATTCGATATGGTTGCATGGACTTATTTATAATACAAATTGGTAAATTTTAAATTTCCGTTACCTCATATATTGCTTTTTAAAAAATCATCACTTTTACGTATCTTTGAATGGCGAATACTCCGATATGATCGAACTACCCGCAGACTATTTGTGCACTTGGAAAATAAAATTAGATATTGGTAAGAAACAAGCTATTTTTTCACTAGAAAAATAAGTCGTGCTTTATACTAACTACAGGTTTGATATAAGGTACTTGTGATATCCCATGGGTCAATATCGTACGTAGTGTTGTAAATTATCTCTTTGCAATCACGTGAAGTACACACAAGAGAAAGAAAATTTGACTAATAAATTGTTATATAGCTTAATAATTAGACGCTCAGGTTTACGCTGGTAGTTCTATTTTTGAGTTTTGATTGCTGTGATACATGATTTGCTATCAGTACATATTATATATTTTCCTCTATTTTTCTTTGCGATCGTTAAAGCTTCAGCCGTGAAGATAGAACATCCTTTGTGTCTAGAAGCCATTGTACTATTGTGTCTGTTTGGTGACAGCCAAGGAAGTGTATTCAGAGGTTTTAGATCCATGAGTGTAAATAAAATTCCATCCTGAAGCAATGTAATGAGCAAAAGTCTCAAGGAATTGTGATTGAAAAGTCAAGTTTGGCGACTGAGTAGGGCATCTGGAAATGATTTCCCGCTGATGGGCCAATGGGGAAATTTTTCAATAACGCTTCTCTCTCGAGATTACATTACTGAACACATTAACCAGGGTTGTATTCGTGGTATCGAAATATTTTGCCATCACCTGGATCAGTAACTTTGCTGGCGATGCTCGGTAAACCGCTTTCTGCTAATAAGCACTTTATTCGAGGGGTAGGAAAAGTTCTAATGCTTCGACGAATTGCTGCATTATAACTAATTGCGATTTTTCGTATTAAAGATGTTCTACATTGTCCGCAGATTGGCAAGGCATAGTCAATTTTTGATAGCAGGAGTACTCTAACAACATTAACAAGTGTAATTGGGTATATATTATATAACTATGTTTGCTAGTTTTTTAATCTAGTTTCCAAAGAACTTTTAATATAGTTACAGTATTACTTAAATTAGTACATAGAATCTATAATTAATCCTAGCAATTTTAGGTTTTTATGTGTTTGAATATTGTAATTATCAATATTAAAAGATATATCGCACGGAGTTTTCTTTCGGCATATGTAGGTATGTGTAAAAGTTTGGGTGCCGTTGAGCTTCGAATATATGACAACGTCATCGGCGTAAATTTGGTGATGGCTTAATTCATTAAAAACGGTGATAAAGAGTAATGCTGAAAGGGGTGAACCTTGAGGAGTGCCGTTGGATAAATTGTGCATGGATGAGTGCGTTGACAGTGACTAAGATTTTCCTGTTGGTAAGGTTGGATTTTATGAAGTTTAACATTTTTTAACCAACTTACCATTGTAATAGCTGTTTCAGAATAACATGAATTCCTATGCTATGAAAAGCCTTTTCGAAGTCTGATGATAACAAAGATATGTGATTTTTAGAAGATAGGGCGTTGGTTGTAAAATTATCAAGGGTTAACAAGGCATCGATCGTACAGTGGCTTTTTTATATCCTACCTCACGAGAGCTAATAAGATTATTTCTTTTGGCATACCATGCAAGGCGGTTGCCGATAATCTTTTCTAGGGTTTTTCCAAGACATCTTAAAAGAGAGATTGGTCCAGGATTAAGTTTTTGCACAATATTGGCTATTTTCAAAAAGTGTGGATAAATACCAGTGTCGAAAATGTTGTTATACAATTTTATTAAGCATACCTTGATTGAGGCTGGAAGATTTTTGATAGTGGGTGGGAGATTTCATCTAATATGGGTGCTTTCGCTCTTGCCGAGCGGATTGCAAATTCCAATTCTGAAAATGTTATTTGGGATTCTATTGATTTTGCGGATGAAGGGGGTGAACGTTCCTACTGTAATGTCACGTAATATCAAAGTCTTACTCTTTTTAAATTCAGGGCCACTGCACTGGCGTTGGACAATTGATTAGCAAAAAAGTGGGGGCTTAAAAGTCCAGTTGGCGTGTTTCAATTGGAAATAAGGATATTTTTAGATCCTCCAGATAGGGTGCTATATCATGCCAAATATTTTTGGAAGAAGAACGGATATTGATGTTAGCAGTAAAGTTACTGAAGCATTTCCGCTTCGCTGCGTTAGTCTGACATCGAAAAGAGGCATTCAATCTTTTGTAGGCGACTAAGTTTTCACGCGTTTGGCATCGTTTATATTTGTACGATGATAATGGCTTTTTTGATCTAAAGGATGCTGAATCAAAGTGCCACCAAGGGACGTTTTTTGAAGGTACCTTGCTGTTAGTGCGTGGCATAGCTAAATTTACTGCAGAGCGCATAATTTTTTGAATTAGCGCTGCTTTAAATTAAGATTGACTTCAATACCAATAGCTGATGTGTGAGATTATATGGCGATCCTTTTTAAAGCTAAGCGTTTCTGGATCGGAATAGCCAACACCTTGCTTACTTGAAGTTATTTTTGGGAGATTATGAAACGTTCTAGCAACCTGAGGTTAAATTTAATGTGGATTGCAAAGTTACAAAATAATAAATTTGTACAAACCGATATCGGCGATGTAAATCTATAAAGTTGAATTATAGGTCGACGAGAGCAGAGCAGCTGAGGAAAAGGTGCTGAAATAATTGCACCTCATCATCCTGATAACTTCTGCAGAACGGACTTGAGGCAATCTGAAGTCTCACTACAAAATTCTACAGCTGCGGCCTTGTTAGTCTCAGAAGTTCTCTCGTGCGCCCCAAATCTATCCGCGGACTGAAAGATGCCGCGACTTTGCAAGTTTGCGCACTAACCCATCGCTTGTTGAGTTGACATGAGGCCCATATTTCTTGGAAAGGACCGCAGGTTCAAGGAAAACTCAATCCTCCCATTTTGCGGTGAAACTGTCTCTAAGGTAATCCATCTAGGTAGCTCATGAACCCAGCAGTTTCCCGCTATGCCACTATGACCGGGAAACCAAATAAGGCTAATATCGAAATATTCGGATGCGATAGAAAGAGAAATCAAGCATTCCTCGACTAATTTCGAACGAACAAACAACGAGCCTAGAGCCGAAATTACCGCCTGGCTGACGCAAGATAAGATGAGTTGGAATTGCATGAAAATTTTCAACTATTTTGAATAGATAAGCTCTGCACACTAATAGACTTGAGCTGAGTTTGTCTGTTAATTCAATAGATAAAAGTTCCCTAGGACGTTTTGACTGCTACTGAATTTCAAAATTCCGCTCGACCGAGCAACCTCAGCCATCGTGACTTCTTTGTCTTTAATATAATTTTAGAATATTCTCATCATGCTCGAGTTAAAGTCATGTATGGCATTATTGTTTAAGGAGATTTTCAAGAACCTGATAGAGACTTTCGTGGATGGACTTGGACAAATTAGAGGTATTTTCATGCAAATTATGTGGCTATGTAATAGAAAGAAACAAGGAAAATTTATTTCGGCGCTGTAGGTAGGTGAAATGGTTGAAGTGCCGGTCTGGCACTCCTCAAATAGCACTAAAGCACAGTTTTGATACCATTATTTCGGCGCTGTATTGCGGTTGAAAACTTTTCAAAAGTCGGAAGAAGAGTTTCGCTATCTAATTCCTCAAAGCGATTCCATGTCAAGGGATCCAAATATTTTGGACATTGTCGTCCATTCTTCTAAAACTGGTATCTTTGCAGGCTTGAGTATAATAAGGAGTCAACGGAACAAATTTTGATAAAAAATTTACAGTTTTGAGATCTATTCAATGTTAAAAATTTTGGTGATTGCCAATGTTTTTTAAAGTAAAATATCTCGTATGTACTCGTTTGTATATTTACATGTATGCTGCGTGGTACTCAGTTTCCTATTTGTACCCAAGGGTTTATAAGTGTTTTATTTTCTATCTGCAAATAGCACGTGAAGAAATACAATCACCGTTTTAATTTTTTATTAATGAATAGAGCATTGAAAGATTTCACTGCATGGGAGTATGCTAAATCCTCAAATATATATGTATATAGTGAGATGTAGAATGCTTGACCTCGAAAACTGTACGAGGCTTTCCGATTGCAGTTATTCGTGTAGGCAAATCGATTTGCGATTCGCTGAATATTTAATATATTTTGACAAGAATTAAAAACTCAGAGGGTTTTGCTATCAGCGATGTAATCGTCAACGTATACTTAAGGACTTTATGCTCAAAATTTCTTTGTTATATCTATTTGTTATTGTAAAAGTGTTTTCAGAAGGCTCAGCTAAAATTTTGATATTTCGATTTTTTCGTTTCATCCAAGTTCTTGTTTAAGGCGGATTTACAGTTCATGTACGGACAACTATTTATTTACTTTTATAAATTGTTTGTCGAAGATAGTCTGAAATACGACTTACCATTCTCTTTTGCATTCTTTTTATTTTCCTCTAAAGTCAACAGGTCTTTATTGTATTAAGGATATATCATCAATACGAATTAGCAGGCTTACATTTTTAGTTCTGGCCGATTCGTCACTGTGCACTGTATGAGCGCCAAAATGATGATTGAAGTTCTTTCGTTAGAACAACGAGGAGTACTGTTTTACACCATCCACGCTGGATTCTTCACTATGTAACATTTATTTACTTCCTAACGTGAAATGTGCATTAAAAATATAAAAAACTGAGTAAGTTAAAGCTGTGAAAACGAAAGCTGCCCTCGTCCTGAAGAAGCTGGCAAAACAAAACTGTTTCAGCACTGTTTTATTTAATGAAAGATTCGTATGTAGGGGTAAAGTGTTAGAGGGGGGTATACACAGTGGCCCTATCGTTTTTTTTTTATTATGTATTGTTTTGATAGTAACAGCTTTTTATTATTTATGAAATTTGGCATAGTTACTCCGCAGAACGAAATTAATCGCTTTACGCTTGAACAACGTTGGGAAATGTGCTGTAGCAAATATTTTAGCTTGAAATAGATAAAAAAGCATTCCAGAGAGTAACAGTTCGGTGCGAATTTCGGTGTGGTGGCACCAGTGACCCATTTTGCTTTGAAGATGCTGGTGGAGACGGCATTTTATCCCGCGGTGAGCGCTGCAGAAGTGTTTTTGTGGCTAGAAATTGAAGAAATAAACTTGAAAGATTTTTGGTTTTATCAGGCGCGCCATACTACACAGCCTATGACACAATCGATGTTTGCCGCGACAAGTTCGATAATCGTGTTTTCAGCCGTCTCGGCGTAGCCAATTTGCCACCTCGGAGCTACAATTTGACTTCTTTTTGTGAAGTGCCGTGAATGAGCGTTGTTATGCAAACAATCCAATAACGATTCAGGCCTTTAAAGCTAATATCGAACAAGCCATTCATGAGATAGAGATAAAGACCGTCACCGAGGTCTTGGACTCTGCGTTAGAATGATGTGCAACTGCGAAGCCGCGACTGGCAGCCACATGGATGAAAATATTCCGAAAAATATTATTATGTATATTTTTTATATTAATATATTTTGGAATTTTTAATAAGTAACCCCTATATGGAGCGCGATTTAAATTAAAGCAAAATGAACTGAATTAAATATGTGCGAAATCAAAATAAAATATTCTACAGCATATTTGGCTTGGTTATTTAGTAGTCACACCTCGTACTTATACGATAATTGAGCTTGACGTGAACTTCTCATGGCTTTGAATTATTTTCTTTACATTTACATGTAATTTATTCCAGAAACCAATTCTGCTGCAACTTTTGCGCCTTATATACACTTGAAGTGGGTAAGACTGGGTGTGTTATTTGATTATCAAGAAGATGTGAACAATAAAAATCAATTTAACTTTCTCCGCACAGGTTTGGACCAGAGTATTTATGTATGTACATGAAATATGTTCATATGTATATGAATTAATTAATTACTTTCCAATGTCTCAGAGCGGCGCGGAAGTTCTTCCTTTACCGGTAATCAGCAGCTGTTGCTGTTAGCAGAAACTTTGAAGTGGACTTAATTTGCACACCAGCTGATGACCAACTTCCTGAAAATGATGTTTTCGGGCTTAGAAAATAAAATCTACTTATAGCAGAAGAGACAGTGTGTATGAAGGAGAAATACACGAAGGGGATGAGAATAAATTTGGAGCATATTTTTCATGCCAAGTGCACTTACAGCACTTCTAGGTACACTTAGCTAATGAGCTCCTGAAAGATTTGAATGACGAGTAGTTAGTACGTCCAATTTTATTCATTCTTTATGGGAATATAAGTTTTCTCTCCTTTTTCACGCAAGATCAGCACAGATAAAACGAATTAAAAAACAAATTACTACCTACAAAGCTATTCATTGCAATGTAATTGCAACATTTTCGTGCAACATTACCACCAAATAAGTGGGGGCATGTCTATTGCCTGCAAATGATGCCAGTCCAACAGAGGTTGCAGGCCGACTAGCAAAATGAAAGGTAGATAAATAATATACGAGCAGCTGGCAAAAATATGAAATGCCTCGAATGTATTAGCCCGCCCACAAATGTTTTCGCCTTTAGAGTATTCTGCAACTATTCGAATACTAACTGCATAATATATACACGTACACGTGTAAGCAGCCGCCTGACGCATTTTTTACACAATTCACAGAAACGCCCCCACTTGAAAGGCAAGCGAGCTACCATAAAAAGCAAATATATGAGGCGATTGACACCCAACCAGGCAGCAGCCACACCAAGCGCCGACAACATATCTGCGGGGCAGCAAAGCTCATCTAGCTAGGTAGCCGTGCACAAGAATGGATGTAACTTTAGTTATTCTGTATAATTGTGGTAGCGCTGTTGAAGGCATACGAACACATACACATACACAAAAACAAATGCATTTCAAGGTCTGCAACACCGGCGCGCCATTTATCAGTTGTAAGACACGCGGTGGTTGCCTGTTGTCGAACGTTTTGTACGCTGTCATCGCAGCTGGCAACAACGGACACAAATAATAAGCGATCGATGCGAAATATACCGGCAAACATACCATGCAAGCCGAGCGAGCATCACTTGTGTACAGACACATGCAAGTATAGACAGATCTACCTCTCAGCGCTGGTAGTGCAGCATGCGTGGTGCAACACGGCATAGCAATATGAGACCACTAAACGCATGTATGTATGTTTGTACATATAAGTATATAGCTTACATGGTGCGGCATAGCTACGTTTAATCGTTTAACTTGCTGCGCTGCTAAATGAATGCAACTTAAATATGCGCCATAAATTTTAGCGCATTGCGCATGCGCGCAATTGTACAAAACATTGGCGGTCGTTGTACGAACAAATTAATGGGTGGATGCGTGGCTGGTGTGATCAGCAAATCGCTATGTCATGTCACGCGGTGTCGCTTTTTGTTTATTTGGAGATGATTCCCTCTTTCATTCGTTAATGCGCTTACTCTGTAAGCCAAGCTGGGCGCCACTATGCCAGCTGTTGATCGCAATTTGACTACTCACGATCACTAAGTTACCAAGTGGTTGATATTTACAAGGTATATTCATTTATTACTAAAATTAAAGGTCTTAGTTTTTATATTTCAATAAAATACTAAACAGATTTACTGAACGCAGATGCTAATTAAGAAACTACCTTATTGGAAAAGAACTTTAATTATTTCTCATTTATTTTTATTCTCCTACTAAGATCATATAAACCCCAGTTTCCAACTTTGTAAAAATTCAGAACCAAATTTAATAAGTTTTTCTCAAATCTTCAAACATATTAATTAGAGATTTAGAAAAAATTTCATGTATGCAGTTATGTACATATATTCATTTTTAATTTTACTATTATAAAGTCACATGTTTCAAGTGCCTCAAAAATTGCATGGGTTTTAGAAAATTTGTTTCGTTTGCTGACCGTGTTGAATGTTTCTTTCCATATATGTACATAGAGAAATTTTTGACTTTCGTTATATGGACAAATTTTTTTTTTTTAAATCATTGCGATTTTCGCGCCACTTAAATTAACTTTTTCTCCAAACCTCGATGGGCTACATATGTACCTAATTTGTTTTCTAAAAGTTCTGATTAAAAAAAGGGTGAAATTATGAAGAAAATAATTTGAATTTGTTTGATTTTTTCATAAAAAAACATTAAAATTAATTATCAAATGAAGTAATTCGTAATCTGCCAAAAAATTTCATTGCCTATTTGACCAGTTTATTTAACAAGTACGTCAACTTTAGGTACGTACTTATATACTGGAAATTAACCGAAGTTACCATGATACTTAAGCCTGGTACATCACACAACGTAGTATCCTCTTACGGACCATTATCCCGGTTACCAGTAATATCGAAGCTTTTTACAAAATATATTTTTAAAACGTCCACCTCATGAAAATAAACGTCTGTTTCCCATTTACCAATTTGGCTTCATAAAGTCAAGGGTGATTTTTTAAGAGCTATAGGAAAGTTTTTCAAAAAAACACACGTAAAAAAATGCATATGGAAATACAGTCCATATAATTTAATGTTTGAAGATTATTTCCTGCAAATGTTGACCGCGACTGCGCTTCAAATGGTCCATCCGCTTAGTCCAATTTTGGCATACTCTTTTCAATGTTTCGGCCGGTATCTCACATATAAATACTTTATTGTTGTCTTCCAATGGGTTAATTGAAGCAGGCTTGCCTGAATAGACATGAGCTTTAACATAGCCCCACAAAAATAATCTAAAGGCGTTATATCGCACGATCTGGGTGACCAATTGACAGTTGCCGAACGTGAAATAAAATGTTCACCGAACTCGCCTCTCAACAAGTCCCTTGTTACGCGAGCTGTGTGGTATGTGGCACC
>JAYXIM010032704.1:0-11291 GCA_037575425.1 Anastrepha fraterculus
GTTGCTCTCTAGTCAAAATAATGAGACGTATTTTTTTGTTCGCCCGAAAAATTTTTTTTTCAATTATCGGCAATTTTGTTTTTCGGCTCAAAATCGATTTTTTTAAATATATAAGAAAAACATTTTTTTAAATGCTCATAACTTAGTCAAAAATGAATGAAATTGAAATGGAAAGCATCTCAATTTTTCGCGCTTAGTATGCACTGGCTTCTCTATAATCATTCACGAGGTCTCCTATGCAAAAATACGGAAACTTTACTTACGACTTCAGACCCCGAGATAAAAATGCCAAGAAGCCCATATACAAGGTGATGGAAAACTGATCATTCAATTTTGTTTTTGAATCATTTTTTTGATTTTAAGTGATAAAAATCTTTATTTGACCTTTATTTGATCTCTGTTCATTGTTTGTTGTCTGTTTGTGTACTACAGCTGTTTAGTTCACCAGTGCCAAATATTTTCAAAAATTAATCTTCAGAAAACGTGATCAATTTGCACTACCTTGTATGAAAGCTACTTGATGTGAGGAAAAAGGAAAACGAGTCGAAAAGAGAATGAGATAGGAGAGATTAGGCAAAGATGAAGGCGATGACGAGCTGATGCGCTACTCGTACGAATCGGAGGGTTTAAAAATTAATATTTAAACTTTTGTTAAGAATAATAGTTACTCATGATGACACTGGACCAATATAAACTGAAATATATTTAGTACATACAGTTTATTGGATAATATTAAGCCTTAAGTGTGATGATGAAAAATTTGGAGCTCTGTCCGAAAAATAAAATTAAAAATATCCTTACGTTGAATTAGGCAAATTTTATAACTTGCATTATATATGTATTATAATAGTTGTTACTGGTGTACCGATTTTTATTAATTTATTTTCGTTTGTTTTTGTTATTTATTTCATTTGTCCGGCATTGTCATCAATAACATTAAATTCCAAAACCCATTGACAACTGGGTATTTTTTTTTTCTTTGTAATCGACCAAATTTATTGCCACTCGCCACAGATGGAAATCCAGCAAATCCCACTGTCACATTCCCGCACTCTATTCAATCACATCAATCGAATCAGCCAGCAAGTTTGCCAGCCAATAGTGTCAATCAATAGCACCGATCATCATTTCCCGGTTCATATACTAAAAATTTACGTACGGCTCTCAACTCAACCAAAGGTTTTTGTTTGCGACTGGATTTGCTGAATATCCTTTGGGTTTTGCTTTAATCGAATGAAACGAGAAAAAGAAAAAAAGAAACTCGTATAACTATTTAATGCAACTATAAAAAATTTACGACTTTCAAATTGTTGCAAAAGTAAATTTATTTATTTATTTTATGCACATTCACACATACATGCACGCATACATGCAATGCACATATCAACACGCTAGCCCGAATTTTAAAGGCAAATATGTGCCTTACATATAGATACACACGCGGTGTGTTCAAAACAACAGGTGACTTTTTAATTTTCGCGAAAAATATTTATTTATTCTTCAATATCTAATATCACCACAGATAATAACACCGTGCGACACAAATCAACATATTTCTGTTACCCAGGAACAATTTCATACGTAGGTGTGCCTATAGACTTTGTATATGGAGTAGTGCTGCATGCTCAGTTTTTCAATTTCTCATCAATTACATTTTTTGAAGAATCTAAAGCCATAAAGGCGAAAATGTTATCAGAGGTATCCATTGCGTATACTTTATTTTATAGGAGGAAAGTTCAACTATTTTTTTTTTACGTTTTATAAAGCAATAAGAAGAACGAAGTTTATATATTAGGGCGGGTCGATTTAAAAATCGCTCATTGCTCTGTGAAAATCATATTCTAGGGATCAAAATAAGAAACTTTGCCGAAGGAACCATACCTCTAAAACGAATTCTGATGTCCCCCAATTTGGGTCGAACGAAAAATCCCACTTGGACCCATTTAGAGTGCTCCAATCGAGTCCAAATGTATGACCGACCCCCACTAACTTTGGACGGCCGATCCACCCATGCCAGTGGCACACCCCCTGGAACTCCCCTGGGGGTTCCCCATACAATCATTTCAAAATATCACCAATTTTTGCCTTTACATGAGAAAAGAAACTAAAAAGTTCGACCCAAATTGGGGGACATCAGAATTCGTTTTAGAGGTATGGTTCCTTCGGCAAAGTTTCTTATTTTGATCCCTAGAATATGATTTTCACATAGCAATGGGCTATTTTTTTGCCTCCCCACAAATCGAACCGGCCTATTATATATGTATTAAATTAATAAATATTTTATAATATATTTTTCTTAAGTAATTCACTGGGAAATTTCAAGATTATTTTAGCACACATTTTTTAAAGGATCCATTTGATATCCATATGAATTTCGTGAAGAGAGTATAAGAATTTAAAGCCTTTTTTGGAAATTTTGTACTTTGAAACTATAAAGTCGTTTAAAAATTTCAGTTATTAAAACTGAAAACTGAAGACTGATTAGGCAGCATTTCAGCATAAAATCTATGGCCTTACGTGATAAGAAACTTTGCTGGACAATGCGCGGTATAATACACTTAAGCCAAGGCTTGTTTTTTGTGAAACTTGCAACCACTTTCATCAAAAATCGCTATGATATAGGAAAATTATAACAAACCTCAGCTTTTTCATAGGTCTTTTCTGTTCTGGGTACTAGAACAAATCCATTGCGTGTGGTAGTTGACGCAAAAATATAAATAAATAAAAAATTGGCACGTACACTTCTGTTAGGTGTTGGGCCGAGCTCCTCCTTATATTTGTGGCGTGCGTCTTAATGTTGTTCCACAAATGAAGGGGCCTACAGTTCTAAGCCGAGGTTTCTATGAGGAGCTTTTTCATGGCACGTGGAAATACACTCGGAGGTTTGCCATTGCCTCAAAAACGGTAATTTACAGTCAAAGCCGTGAATCTTACAACTTTGGTACCAACACAATAAAAAAAGTCACCTTTCTTTCTGAACACACCCGTGCTTATACATATGTACACACGTACGTATGTGCTTTATATGTAGTGCCCAATAGTTTCTGTCTATTTGTGCGTTTTTTTTATTTCTCTATCATTTTGATATTTTGTTAAAACTTTTGCTTGCTTTCATTTAACTATTTTGCATTTTTATTGCCATATAAATTGCTCCTGTATAAATAACACATACGTAGAAAAGAAAAGAAAATGTAAGAGCATGTGAGTGTGTGCATTGCGCTATTCGTGAAAACAGAAGTAAAGTAGCACAAAGCGCATTGCAGGTCGACAACAGTTTTTCCGGCTTATCGCACCAAAATTGTTCAGGAATTGGGGGATTTTTTTTAAACTTGCCTTTAGCATCAAGCAATCAATGTATTGGAAGTGTACGCTATGTATTAGTGGTTGAAATGTAAACAGTACATACTAATAGATATGAATATTTGCTGCTTTTAAATATTTTTTTAGTCAGATTTTTCTGCAAATAAATAAAAAGCATTGACTTACATCGCGAACATTATTGTGACTTGCAATTGTTATAGTCAATCAATTAATTGTAACTAAGTGATTTATGAGCAAATTAGTAAATATTTAATGCTGTAGTGAAATATGCATACATAAGTGAAACATTGCTTTTAGCTTGCTGAAATAGCAGTGATGCTAATAGCTTTGTGTGGACAACAATACACACTTTCGGTCACATACTAAGTCACTTCATCCTTTTACAATATTTAGAATATTTATCACGTAAAATTGTTTTCATTGGATAACAAAAACTTTACAAACTAAGCTTACAAAGTTTGTATACAGTCTACTTAAGTTTTTTGTTATAAAGTGAAAATTTTAAGTTCCATAAAAAACGAGTTTAGGTTAAGTTAGGTTAGGCTTGACAGCCGCATCGGACATACTGACAGCGATGCCAGTTAGACCACGAAACGGGTCAACTGTGAGCCGCCGGGGCTGCGCTACATTTCCAATTCTAGATGGAGCTATCCTGAGCCTTGGACAAAGCGTAAAAGGTTGTTGATACCTAAAGTGTATAGTATCTATATTCATTGAGAAGTAGGATGTTAAATATCGGTTCCTGCTTCAGGCTAGAGCCGGGCATGTGCAAAAAAGGTGTTGAATTGTTTCCAACTCCTTCTCATTCCTGCAGCTACAACAGAACTCATGCATGAAAACGCCTAATCTTCTTGCATGATTTCCTATGAGACAATGTCCTGCGAGGGTTCCTACTAAGGTCCTAATTTGAAGTCTACTAAATTTTATAATATTCTGGGACAGAAGTAGATTTAGCCTTGGCCATGTTTGACTATCAATTTCACAGGTATTTGCACTAATCAGTCTTTGATTTACAGAACTGATTAGTGCGTCATTAACAAGAAGCTTACAAGTTGCGAGAGGTACCCCCATAAAATTATTTATGTTTGGCATACAGGTACCTTCTCTTGCAAGTTGGTCAGACCTACAGTTCCCTGGTATATCTCTGTGGCCTGGAACCCAGCATAAGATAATACGACATTGTTTAGCCATCTCATTAAGAGATTGGTGACAATGTAAGACAATCTTTGATGACTTGGAATGCATTCAGGGCCCTTAGGGCAGCTTGGCTGTCTGACAGAATGCTGATTTCTGTTGATGATATTCTTTTTATCTCTAACCATCTTAAGGCTTCATTAATATCATTTATTTCCGCTTGAAAACACTACAGTGAACCGGTAGTTGAAAAGATTCACTGATAAAAAGCTCTTTGCAATATAATCCTGACACCGGTGTTCATTTTAGATCCGTCCGTCTAGACCTTATTTGGGTGATGGATCTTCTTCAAGACAATCCACTCTAGAAGGGATTTTCATTAAGAAAATCCTTTTGAAGCAGAGAATGGGAGCATGATAATGACAATCACTTGGTATATCCGTATAGGAGTCTAAGATGGTTGAATGTCCATGTGTGAGAGCCTTCCATTGTGAGCTCGCTCTGAGTCTTAAAGCGGAACAGGCCGCTGAGTATGTGCAGAAGAGGTCCAGGGGTGACAGATGTAACATTATGTCCAAAGCCATGGCTGGCGTGGTTTTCATGACGCCACATATTGCTAATTCTGCTGATCCCTGCTCCTTATTTAATAAATTAGAATAGGTTTTTTTCTGCATAGCACACCACCAGACAACACTTCCACATAGAAGAATGGGTCTGACGACAGCAGACCTTAGGTTTAATTCCCCAGGTCTTACCAAAAGCTCTCTTACAGACAAAAAAAGCTAAGCTCGCTTTCATAACTCTTTCCAAGATGTTTGGCTTCCAAATAAACGTCCTGTCTATGGTTACTCCCAAGTACTTGGTTTCTTCCGAAATCACAAGAGCTTCCTCCTTGAGCATAATTGGACTTAGCTGAGAGATGCCATGTTTCCTAGTGAATAATATGAGTTGTGTTTTGAATGGGTTGTCTCCTAGACCACACTTTTCTCCCAACCTAGAAAGTATATCTGCATTTTTCGCGCCGCGTTTATTTTTGACAATTTTTTTTGCACACGATGAGGAGTATTTTCTTCTACATGAAAATCTGCCGAAGATGTGCGTTTGTTAAATTACATAGAATTTTTTGCAATTTTTTCAACTTTTATTTATCATTTTTGTTATACAATGAACTGAATGTTATAAAAAATTTACGAAAAAATTCATGAAAAATAGATGTTAAATAAATAACACCAACTTTTTGCTGGTTTTTAATATAGTGCTTTAAACTATCGTGGCAACCACTTTTTCTTCTATTAGTGACGATTTTTGGCGCTTATTTTCTGAAAGTTTTGTTTTTCAAATGATCAAATCCGGATACATGGGTCAACAACCTTTGCAAGTTGTTAAAAGTATAGTAGTTATGCAAATCCATGACGTTGGCATCCAGTTTATAGAGCTTTTCGGCCGTTTTAATATGTAAGGATTTTCTAATAGAAGGGGTCGATGTTGACAGGCTGTGAAGGCCATGTGTTTTCGGTGGTGTACCTATGTTGCTTAATATTCAGTCACTGTTTCCAAATCGCGATAGCATGTCACATGTGCAGCACGTGCTCCTCTTCTATTTTGAACGATATGAAAGGGTGGTTATTTCATTGGCAGGTGGCTTGAATTAACCCCCACGTTCATGCGATTTGATCTTGCTGGACTTTTCTGGCGTTATTTCATATCAAGTTTGCTCTTGTTGTTATAATGGTGAGGACTTCTAGTACCTTCCAAGTTACTTGCTACTGCTCTAAGATAAAATTATCTCCTTGTCAATGGCTCATCCACTGACCTTTGGGAGTACATCACAGCGTTTTTTTATTTTAATTTTACAAAGAAACCATAAAAATTGTTGACGTTTGGTAGAAATAAGCAAACGATATGAAAACTGTGCTCCTGAACTTTATACTGTGACACTTTTTTCTCACAAATCTCTTGAGACCCTATTAGATCAATACCAAATTTTGGGCAAATTGCAACGCAATCAGTTTTGTTGCATGCCTACTCTAGAAAGATTTTAGATTTGAGCGTTAAAAATTGTAGGAGTTTCATCGAAACATATCAGGAGCAAGACTACACTACTTCGGTGCTAGTCAACATAGGCCTACGGCTACCTGATCACTGCAGCGACTTTTAAGATGAGGTGGTAATTATGAACTCGTCCAAGCTTCTGTGCCATACGACCGGACGGTCATGACGATAGATGGCGCTAAAGCTTAGAGTGTTTGGGAGAAAGTCTCTGCAGACGCCTTTTGGACCTTGACACGTTGGCAAAAGCGAGTTTTGTTGACAATGGAACAAAGCGTACTTTGATAAACTTGGTCAACAGCGTTTAAGCCGTCATCGCGCCCATTAAGGAAAAGAAAAATAACTATAAAAAACAGTGTTATGAGTCAGAGACTCATCCGTTGTAGCACATCCGATTACTATGTACTCTGACAGTCAGACAGCCATAAAATCTCTAAACTGCAATAATACTTCCTCAATTGTTTCAATTGTATGTGGAGCTATTCTAAACGAGGTGGCTAAGTGGTGCACCACAAGAGAGAGGGTTTGTCTCTAAACAAAGGTGCATTCCTGGAAATTGCATCGCGAATGAGCTAGCAGGGAGAGGGACTGATGTCAAATCAATCAACTCTAGCGAACATATCGGTTTTTGTCAGGTCCGCCTAAATTTCGCAGGTTAATAATGGATTGGCCCACGGTGCACACTTGCAAGGTAACTAGGCAGGCCTGGCTTAGAAGGAATGAGCACAGAACTAGATCCGTCATTAATCTGGACCTGCGTTCCATTAATTCGGTGGTCGATATTACCACCGGGAACTGCTTAATGGGAGGACATGGGAAACGTGTCAGGTTTCCTTCAAATGACGTGTCAACCGCCTGCCTGCATGCATTATCAAGCAAGGACCAGCTGAAGAGTGTTGAATATTTTCGCCATGACCATAAATCTCGTCATGAAAAGTTATCTGCCGTTCGGAGTCGGTCTAAAACTATAGATTGCTCCACTTGTGGAGCAACGTCAACACGCACACCACAAATAAGAGGAGGAGCTCGGCCAAACACCCAGTAAAAGGTCTAAGATATGTATAAATACCATGGTGTGTACTAGTTCGATGGGAAAGCACTTGAATGCCCGTTAAGTTATTTAGAAAAGCATAACTACCAGTATTAAATTCCATAGATTACAATTTTTGTTACATAATTTTCTCGTGGAATTAACGACTATTCGCCTCATTCAATTCTAGAAGGTTTATTTAACTTTCGATAGAAATTTTAAACGTATTAACTATTATATATGCAGACTTACTGGCTGCACAAAGGAAAATAAATAAATATTATAAATTCAGTTACCAGAAAAAATAACAGAATAAAGAGAATTACCTTAAGTAAAAACTTGTAAAATGAATTTTGTGGCGAACGGAAATGGTAAAGCAACCGGAAGTGACTGCCAACAGACAACCTTAGAAGCAAAAACAATAATGTTAATATGGAACAAAAGAAAATACATAGAGATGAAGCAGTGGAGAGTAGGTAACAAAGTTGCGCTGATGCGCTCAGTTTGTAAAATACTTCAAGTGAGGCGAATAACTTCCTTGTTTGTAATTTTATAAAATTCTACTCTCCCAGTTTTTACTTCAACTTTCAATTGTTGCTTTATCACAGGGCGGAATTGTGTGCTGCAGCAGGTAGTGAAGGGAAATAACAGCGTACACTGAGTGGGATTGGTAAAGGTGAATCGGGATGCACACAGCGTGTGGAGGTCGCAGCAAAAGGGAGAAATAAAATAATTACAAAACACAAAGCAAAGTGTAGCATGAGGAGAAGAGTTGAGTGCGGTCGTGCTACAATTTTAAGCAAAATAAATGTATAAGATGCTAAGCAGCAAAGCAGCAAAGCAGCGAGGCGCGTTGAAGCGATTGTTAGAGATAGCTGCAGGCGCACCTATGCGAAACCGGAGTTTTAACGCGGCTAAAGTGGCGTATGCGTAATACTGGCTGAAGCAGGTTAGGATTTGCGGTGGTTGAACGCGTTTAAGGAGCAGTAAAAGGATTTAAATTGATATGCTTTACTGCGTTGTAAAATATACGAATTTTTAAGGCAAACACATAATTTAGCACACAAATTTATAGGTAATACTTTCATTAAAGTGCGAAGTTTTCGACGAATTCATTTATAACCCGCCAATTATGTCTAACTAGGGCTGTTGTTATGTTCAATGGGCAAGTTTTATCATTGTGCAATCAACAAATGACAAATTACCACCTGCCACGCCTCTACCCAAAAACCTGCGTCACCGAACTATGCTGACTTGGTTGACTTCCTTACTACTTTGCTCTTTATATATACCTATACTTGTGTGTGTGTGTGTGTGTATGTTGATTGTGCTCATTATTTATGGCAACGACAATTTGTTACATAATGACGTATTATTGCTATGTCAGCGATACTGTAGCAATAGCAACAACAACCACGACACAATAATAACAGCATCAATTGCCGCTACATGCTTGTTTGTATGTGTGTATATGTATAGTAACCGTTGATGGTGGGCGCATTTGCATAAAACTGCAATAACTCATGCATCGATTTTATATTACATAATATTCCATAGAAAGTAGGTATGTTCTGGTACATATGTATGCATATGCATGTATTAAAGCGTGCAGGAGTAAGTTCGTGTTCGTAGCACACATCCAGATAAGGTGTCATGAGCGGTGACAAATTGTATATCGCTGCCACAACGTGGCTCTGTGCGTTTACAAGCGAAGGCAGCTGGCAAGTGTTTTTTCCTGATCTCTTTTTTCACCATATTCCTTTTCTCAAGCATGAGGTTAGTAAGTAATAAGACGCTTTACGTCTGCGTACAATTTAAGGACATCAGAATTTAGCACAAATATCGTGTGGAAAGGGAATCAATTAAACTTTGATGGTGGATTTTAAATTTAAAAAACCAAAACACAAGTCAACAAGAGTTTATAACTTTTCAGAGCTTGCTATGTGTTTTTAGAAGGGAAACAGAAATAAATATAAAAAATGTATACATTCATTAGTACTTAAACTTTATAAAAAAATTTTTCAAAATTTTTTTTTACAAACATTAGTATATAAAAAATCACGTGACCCAAAGTTCAATGAAACAAAAAGTTGCTCCACGGTCTGCATCATTTCCCCTTGAAATGTTGACGGATCTGTGAAAAGTCAAAATTTCTTGTAAAATAAAATTGTAGTTATAATCTGTCGAGCCGGATTTTTGAATTTCGCAAAATTTGGAATTTGCGGCGTTTAAAAAAAAGTATGCGTTCTACGTCATAAATGTCACACTTTAATTATGTTTATAAAACTTTTTAAATAAATTTCAAAAATCAAATCTATAGAGAAAACACTGTCGAATGTTTAAAGAAAAACCGCATAAAAAATATTAAAATCTGTTTGAGTTATCATGCAAACCGCGCCGGAAAAAGTAGTTTCGAGAAAAATGAGTTTAAAGTTTGAGGTACAGGAGCGCGCGGACCGCTCTCTACCTAGTTAATGGGCTGTAGGAGCCATAATATTGGGAATTTCCGCATGAAAATGTCACAGTACATTCTTAAGATACTATACAAAACAAAAAAATTAATTGTGGACGTATGTAACCCCTTAAATAGCTTGGCTTTCCAACAAGCCACAGTAAAACATATCGCACCCTAAATACAAAAGGGGCACAACTCAAAATTTGCCACACTCGAGCTTGACTTGTTTACAGTAGCACAGAAAACAAACTATGTGACATATCACGCTGAAATTTGCCATGTAAGCTTATAACAGTCTTACCAAAAAACAAAAAATTTAATTTTGCCATATGTCATCCGCGGACCGTTTTATTGATAACGTCTTGTTCATATTTGAGCAGAAGTACATTTTGAGTTGTGACCCTTTTGTATTTAGGGTGCGATATATTAAGCCAACAGATTACATATAAGAATCTATTAAAATTACCAATACTACTAATTAAAGCTAATATCTGTTCAATTATTAAATGAAAAATAAAAATATAATTAATTATTCGACGTATACTAGCTTTACTTAGTAAAGAGTGGGCCATATAGCGTTTGCTTTTTGAACCACCTAGTTTTTTGAGAATGGTAACACAAATGACATGTCAAATGTGTTGATAATTTACTTAAAGGTTTGACATTTACAAAATGGGACGCTATACGCTTCAACAAAATTGGGAAATATTGCAAACCTATTTCCAAAGTGGTGAGTCTTCTTCTTCTTCCGCGGGCGGTTACCGTGACATGCTCAACGAGTTTTTGTTTCCAAAAATTGAAGAGGATGACATGGACGACATTTGGTTTCAACAGGACGGTGCAACTTGCCGCACTGCCAAAGTTACACTCGAACTTTTGGCTTCCGTTTTTGAATTCCGATATCAATTGGCCGCCTCGGAGCTGTGATTTAAGCCCGTTGGACTATTTTTTGTGAGGAGACGTTAAGGACAAATGCTATGCGAACCATCTAGAGACTATTGATACTTTAAAACACGGCATCAAAGTTGCCATTCATGAAATTGGAGCCCAAACAATCGAAAATGTGATTAAAAATTGGGTCAATCGAATGGCCTACTGTAAAACCAGTCGTGGCAGTCATTTGAACGATATTATTTTTTATTCATAAATGACAATGTTCAATCTTCAAAATAAAAAAAAGGAATTTGAAAAAATATTGATTAGTTTTTTTTTATATCCGATTTGTTAACATTATTTAAAGACAATACCAATTATTTCAAAGATTTCGGGAATGCAATTCATAGCCCTTACAATTTTGATCCA
>JAYXIM010032712.1:0-21462 GCA_037575425.1 Anastrepha fraterculus
AGCGTTGCCAACCATACCATTTTAATGGTATCTATACCATGAAACTGAGTCCCATACCATATACCATGATGTCTATCATGGTATCATGGTATAACATTTCTTCCTCAGGAGAAACGGAATGAATGATTTGGGAAAAATTTTTTTTTCGATGCGTTTGTTTAAAATTTTTATCTTAGTTTTTGGACAATTTTATCGATGACACGGCTTCAGTCCGTGACTGAATCATTTGTATACCGTTCGTTCGCAGCTACAATTGAAGTGATCAATCGGTTTATTCTATTCTATTTTGAATTATTGTTAGCTATATTCTGTCCATGAAAGTAGAGGTGTAAGAATGGAAAGCTAGATACTAATCACATTCCGAGAGCGCCACAAAAATTCACTAGAACCTCCGGTCGATAAAATCACATCCGTCCAATTGAAAATTTCAACGAATCACGGGCAACGCGACGAGAATTCTACCAATCACAGAATTCCTTCCGATAGAGATGATTCTACTTTGTTCGTCTACCACAGAACTCATATCCACTCATGGTGTAACTTCAATTACTCGTTGTAACATTTTTCTGATACACGCCGGCGCTCCGTTTGAAGTTTCTACACAATCTCACAGGAATTTTATGCATATAAATTGAAGGATTCAGAGTACGAGTAGAGTATTTTGCAGGTCATAACTCAGGTAAATATCGATGAATGACAATAACCTTTCTAGACTCACTGAAAAAATCACTGTAGGTGACATGGAAGACGAAGAGGGGACTCATCGTACTCCTCCCAAAAAAAAATCGAGAGTCGAGAAAAAGAAGACTAAAATCGTGCAAAGGTTCCGGGATGATAGGCTGGAGAAAGAGGAATTTAAGTTTTGGTTACAACGTGTACCTGGTAATCTGTGTAAAGCCAGGTGTAAACTCTCTTGTCATGAGTATACAGCTGACATATCAGTATTAAGGGCACATGGGCAAACAGAGAAACACAGAGAAAAAGAAAAACCGCTGAAAGACAAGAGCATGAAGATGACACAGTTTGTTCAGCGTGGGAGTGGCATAGAAGAACCTTTGAGCATTGCAGCAAAAAGCGCAGAAATTAGGATAACTGCATTCTGTGCCGAGCTCAATATTCCCTACGCAGCATTAGGCCACTTATCAGACTTGCTGAAATCATCTTTCTCTGACTCCACAATTGCCCACAAAATTGTTCTCAAACGCACTAAAGGAACTGCCATTGTCAAAAATTTTATTGGTGAGACTGAGAAATGCAGGCTAGCGGAGAAGTTGAAAATAACTAAATTAAGTGTGTTAACGGACGAATCAACGGACATTTCAGCAACTAAGACTAGTTGTTTGCTGGCGAGATATTTCGATGAAGAAGAAGGTAAAATTGTGTCGAAATTTTGGGACTTAGTACAAGTATTGCAGCCTGGAAAAGTGACGAGTGCAACAGCTGAACACTTATACAATAATATCATTGCAAGTTTCAAAGAGAGGGGGATCCCAATGGCGAATATCGTTGGTTTTGGGTCTGATGGTTGCAGTGTTATGATGGGTGTGCATAACTCTGTCGCTAGTCGTTTGAAGCCAGATTTACCACGTATCACCATCATGAAATGCATCTGCCACTCATTGCATCTTTGTGCAAGCGAAGCATGTGAACAATTACCACGTACGTGTGAGGACTTTGCTCGCAATATTCGCAATTTTTTTAACAGCAGTTCTAAACGTCAAAGTGAATATGTTGAGTTCCAGATGTTTTCGAATGTTGAGGTTCACAAGCTTTTGCATCCTTCCCAGACACGGTGGTTACCATTGGCAACGGTGGTTCACAGAATTCTCGAACAGTGGCCTGCTCTGTTGCTGTATTTCACTGACCAATGGCTGACAATCAAGCTGAAAATGGCACACTCCATTTATGAGTGTTTGAATGATCCCTTCAACAAACTGTTCTTCTTCTTCCTTCAGTGGGTCCTTCCTAAATTTACTGGAGTCAACAAGTATTTCCAATCTGCTAAAGTTGTGATCACCGATCTGCATGAAGTAATGATTGACTTATACAAAACTCTCCTGTATGGCTTCATGAAGAGAAACTATGTCAATTCACGTCCATTGTCAGAAGTAGACCCAGAAGATAAAGTACACTATCTGCCAATGGCAGAAATGTACTTGGGGGTACAGGTGTTGCTAGGACAGCAGAGCAGACAAGTCCAGGAGCGATTGGATTTACTGACACATTTTCGTGAGAAATGTCAAGCCTTTTTGATTTGTGCCTGTGTTCAGATCAAGAAGAGGTATGATTTTACAAATAGTTTTTTGGAAAATCTGAGAATTTTCAAGCCTAAAAACGCCTTATCCAGCATTGAACGAGAGAAAACGCCTTCGCTCATTCCACTCCTAGTCACGCTCCCCAGAGTTTGTGAACAAGAGAATTATCAAGACGTGGATGACCAGTGGCGTCGGTTGTGCTCTTACCCCCTTGGCCAAGAGATCAAAGCACTGGACACAGATGTATTTTGGGCAACATTATTATCTATACAGAACGAGGGAGGTGTGTACTTGTTCCAGAATTTGAGTCGATGCGTCTTGAGTATCCTATCGCTTCCTCATTCCAACGCCGACAGTGAAAGAGTTTTCTCCAAGGTCAACCTCATCAAGACTAAATTGAGGAATCGACTCATCGTACCCACCGTTCGAGGCACTTTATTAGCCAGCCAACACGTTCAAGCTAACGGAGGCTGTGCTGTATTCAAACCTTCCAAAGAGATGATATCAAGAATGACCAAAGACTCTCTTTATGATAAGCCGAAGGAAACTAGAAGTACAGCGGTTGACAGCGGGGAAGAGGATGGCGGAGATAATTCTATTTTCGAAGATGTCTGAATCGGATTCTATAGCTATTGAATAACTATTAATGTCATTGAGAAAAATTTATGTTGTTGAGAAGTTTATCATATAAAAAATTTGAATTTCCCTGAGGCACCCTGTTTTATAGGTGGATACCATTATTTTCCCTGAAATACCATCATTTCTCCCTCTCCATACCATGATCCGAGCGCTACGGGTTGGCAACGCTGAATCAGCCACGCTTTAAATAACACTATCTGATGCTATATGTATTGTTATACACGGACGAGATTTGATCGATTCGGATCGGCAGAGTACGAGACTAGACTCGGTCCGTGTCAGTAAAATACAGCTATCAATTATAATTAGGAAATAATTCCATTCAAGCCATTGGCAGTGAAAATGTCTAGACAGCTATTCGAAGAAGGGCGTCTTAACGCCTTCTGAATAAATTAAGGTAATTTATTATCACAAATATAGACGCAGTTGCGATCTTTACAGTATTATAAACTAAATAATGCCACATTAACCGTAAACAATAATCAACTTTTAATTTTTCGATAAGAAGATTTAGTTTCTTAAGCCAAGTATTTTTCGGCATTGTTCGGGGGCTTATGGAAGACTCGATACAAATTTCTGATAAAATTTATTGTTATCATTTATGTCAGTTATCACCAAAGATATGTAAAATTTAATTCTCCACATCGGTGTCACGTGTGTTTGCTTAGCACCCTTAGTATTTCCAACGGTATAAAAGCGCACTGCGATTCATTGCCAACGACAACTGTGCTTTCAACTCAAACAAATCACAATGAAGTTAACTGTGCTTGCATTCATCCTTGGACTGTGCTTGGCAGTAGCCGCGGTAAGTAAAAATTTTCGATTACCCGGATAGGTGTATCTTTAACAGCAGTAATTTTTTGATCCTCTTATCCTTAGGCCGATATTGATTATTCGCTTGGAAGTATTGAAAATGAAGAACTACCGGAATTCACTCCTTTGGACTTCGCCGACGAGATCACTGATGCGGAGTCATTCAATGTTTTGTGGATATTCTACTTTACTCTCAAAGCCAGTTTACGTACTCTGAAAGGTGTTAATTGTTCCATCAAAGCAGTCATGAACCTTCGTAATGTTGCAGTAGATTTCCTTGATGCCGTTAAGGATTGCAACACGGGCGCCTTGAAGAGCTTTACCGCACTTATTAGCCAAGTGCAAGCGGTTGTAATCACTTGCAATGACCTCATCCACCTGAACAGCAACGTTTGCAACAACGGTGCTCTCGACGATGCGACCGATGGAACTAAGACAACTCCATTCAGCTGTTTCATAAAGTTGATAAATAAAATGATTACACTGAAGGGACAGGTCTCTAAAACTATTAGTCTGGCGAAGAAATTGCCATCCACTCCAGCTACCTATGCCGGTTGCGCTGTCTCCACTGTAACCGACCTGATTTCGGTGTTCACTCAATATCCCTCTGAGATCAAAACTTGCTCCAAATTGAAGAATTAAAGTGTTTGTAACTGTTGAAACTTTAAATAATGTTTTAATAAAAAAATTGTTTTATGCATGCAACACTCCAAGTTTTTCTTCTGTACAAGTCGAAAAAGTTCATCTCAAGCGCGATGTAACATATAGATGGGGACACAAGAAGTTGCTCCAGTTGCTTACTTCAAAACATACTTTGAAGAATGAATGAATACTCGTAAATTTACCCAGAGTTAGTGACCCATTATCTCTTAGAATCCAATTTATAGTGCAAACTGAATTAAACTTCGTCGGGCGACACTCAGTATCAAAATTAAAATGCACTGCATTGTATGAGATTGCACACTACCAGCGTCGTATGTTAACAAAATTCCTGGTGAAAGGATTTAATTTTAATTTATCGCTGCCGCTGCTCCGACGACAAACTCAGCTCTCAGTGAGAAATGTAAAGAAATCTTCTTCGCAAATATTGCGCATCAAAGCGGTCGAAAATTGTTTTATCTTCTCCCAACCAATAATCCACTCCAAGGATTGGCCCTATCTAATGTTGTCCGACTGTATAGTTTAGTCTTAGCTTTCTTACTTACACTACATACTGAAACTCGCTATAATAGTACGACTTCTCTGTCGGCTCCTAAACGAGAGTTATTTGTAATATGAGGAGACGATGAGGAAATTCCCTATAAAAATTGTTAGCCATGGAGTCATTTATGTTTGCTAATATTATGGATAAGAGTAAATATAATGAGGACCAATGCCGAAAAATAGGTATGAGATTAAGAAAGTAACTAGTAGAGAAATTGGCAGGTAGCCATAGAATACGCCGTCAGACGGTGTCGAAAGGAAAAGGAGCTCACACAATGCATACCCAAAACAAAACTTCACAAAGTTTCTTCCGTTGCTAACCAAGATTTTACTGATAAGCTTAGCGAGCGTAGCGGCGAGCTCCGGCCCAGATAAAGCTGGCAAACGAAATGCGTCCAAAGTTGTGTCAAAGATAAACGACAACTAAATTGTGGTTGACAAAATTAAGACTTGTCTTTGTTCAGAAAATTTTAATTCACGAAGCTGACATAATAAATGATGTTCCACTTCCAATCGGACAAATGCCAGAAGACACTGGAAACTGGAAACAAAGACGTTCAAAATTAGCGCGAGCATCATACAAGAAAAAGATCAAGAAAAAAAAATGAAACAGCTAATGAATGTTCTTTTCTGCTCATCGGACCCCACGATATCGTCTTTATCTAAAAGCCACAGTTATTAAAAAAAATTGTTTTGTATTAAGAAGTATCGCAACTTCTTTTGATAAAGATATCGAGTTCGAAGAGCTAGGTACCGATGGAAGCGAAATAATTTGTGACTGAGAAATTAATGAAATTTAATATCAATAAGTTATAACATAAATAATAAAAAATTAAAAAATATTTTTGTATTGAGTGTCAACTGTTACTGTCTTTGTTAACTTTAACTCTAGATAGACCATTTCGACCACCGTGTCTTGCCGCAATTGCAGAAATACTTTGTGTATTAAAAACGTGGTATTTAAAACTTTAATAATCTGAATTATTCGAAAAATTTGGGAAATCATCTTTTCGCTGACGAAGTTCGCTCAGGGACTTGAATTTTTTTATACAATTATGTATTCCCATTAGAATTTCTTCCCTTTTTTTCGGGACGAACGCAAACATTTTTGACGTCAGAAAAAAAAGAATATTTACGGTTCATCTACTGCGATCGAGACTTCACATATACACCTTCAAATCACCAGTATATTACTAGAGCGAACACAAAAGTAGTATGAGCAGCGACACCTCTTTTACGAGGGTATTGCTAAAACTACTTATGGAATGAATGCTCCTTTCAGGAGGACGCTGGTTCAATTTGAAGTTTATTCTTCTTCCTTAGACTTCGATTTTTATTATTCTAAGTGTACTTTTAAGAAGTTTCTTATACGACTCTTGCCATAAGGCATTTGTTTGGATCTATCTATATAATAGTCTGTAAGCGTCTTTTTTGTGGATTGTATAAATAAATAAATAAATTAGTTAAAGGTTAAAATTTACATTTGAATTTTTAATTAATCCTTCAGAAAATACCAAAAAAACGACTTTGCACTCCAAGCTGGCGTTATATAGCAGGTTTGTACATTTTTGTGTTGGGTTGTGTTGTAGAAATGTTGCTATTTCGCTAAAGTTCCTATTGTCTCAGTGACAGGACCACAGATTGAGGTTGGCTCAATAATTTAATTAAATTAATTCTTGGACCTATTTCTCGTTCACTCTTTCGCTACTTACAAAACAATGTACATACATATTTTTTGTTGATAATAACATAAACTAAACTGAAATAAACAAAAAAATACTTACTGCATCCATTTTCACCATGAAAATAAGAATATAATTATATTATATATAAGCGGTCGACCCTAGTACTAATTTGTCCGCAAGCAAGGTTGGAAAAAAAGGAACATGTAATTTAAAACCTTAACGGCCGAGAGCTTTTTTTATAACACTCGCCCATAAGACGATAGAAAATTAGGTGAAATTTGAAAATGTTTATTAGGATGAAAACTTAAACTAAACATTTAAACTGATTCATTCTTGATTTATAATTTTACATGATCAGCAAAACAGGGATGTACAAAGTTGCAATATTTGTTAAAGAAAACTAAATGAAAACTGAACTCTTCTCATGTCCCCGTAGCAGGGCCTTTCGGCCATTAAGGGTTAAAGAAAGATCCTTTAGATGTAATTATAAACACATCCATATGTGTGCAATGCTGGCACAGAATCAGTTTGCGTTAAAGCAAAAAAAAAATGACTGAGATTACATCAGTTGAGTTGAGGGTTTTTTGCCATCAAAAAATAAAACTCATAAAATAATCATTACTTCATTATTATCTCGATATATGATAATATTTTTCGAACAATTCAATAAGGCTCAGAAATTTATTATTATTATTTGTCGCAAATTTTAAAGTCTTAAAGTAATGATGGAATATCAGTTGCTGCGATAAAATCCGTAATGATTATGTTCCCTGGTTAAAAGTATGTGGAATGGAGAAAACAAATTCAAATGTCACAAATGCCAGTGCACTGATTTTGCATTCGAAAAATACCAATTATTTATTTTAAGAACTTAATATATGTGAATAAATAAATAATCGTTCTTTTATCTGAGAAACTTATCTGGTAGGCAAAAGGCATAAATGAATTCATAATCAGTTCAAATGTACAGATGAGACTGATAAATGCTATTTTGGACAAAACCTAACATATTTATGATAAGATAGTAAATAATGTCGAATTTATGCTTAAAAATCTTATAAATAATTTTGTATTGACTTATGCCAAGAATGATAGAACACAAGGCTGCGCAGATTGATGCGCAAAATAGATGTACCTTTTCCATGACGTTGTGAGTTGTAGATAAGGGGCGTGAGGTAAAATTGCAATCGAGGAAATATTAGGTTAAGTGAATACTTAGTCCTGTTGCAAGTTAAGTCCGTTATAAATGTGAAATTATAATACCTTTTTAATGAAGTTAGTTTTATTTAAATATTAAAAAAAATCTTAAATTTTCATTCAAATGCAAGCCTTCAAACGATTAGGCCATTTAGCTATTGCAGCACGCACGGTTTCTATGGATATTCACGTCGCTGCTCGAGCCAAAAATTGTTTGGGACTCTCTAAATTTCTGTGAGGTCTTCGACTGGCCATGTTCTCCAAGTCTGAGCACAAACTGTAGTCCAATGGATTCATATCTGTACTTCTGTTGGGTAGATCTTTTTGCCTTATGAGCTGGAGCGGAATTTTGCTGGAAAATCCAACGCTCTCCATTGAAGAGAGTACTACTCAACTGCTTCACCACGCCTTCTAAGACATTCTGCTGGTACACTTTCGCCCCGATCTGGACCACTTTTTCGCATAAATGAAGAGATGTAACGCCTTTTTAAGTTACTCCCTACCAAACCATTACGGGGGCTGGATGATTGCCACGCTGAAATATTGGAGCAACATTTTCTGTATTTTTAGAAGTACCATATTAGCAAAGATTTTCTCATTTTGCTTATTAACTAGTGAACATTTTCTCGTCTGTGAAAAGAATATTCACATGCCACCGAAGAAGCATCTGTCGAGACTAATTTTGTTCAAGTGGTAGTGGTACCGAGACATGCTTATTATATTCACCGCGCAAAAATGGCAAACGGGGTATGACTACGGGGTACCATACATTCCATATGACTGTTAATCGAAATGCAGAAGCAACTTTTAAAGTATTTTTTTTTCGTTCACCAAATATTGAAGTGCCTGCAAACAAACTCTACGGACTTTGTATAGCGAAAAAATATTTATCTAATTTTCCTTATTGGTTTTCCAAAATAGAGATAGTAAGCCCGCTTTGCAAAGTTACCGGATCCCTGCAGCGTATTCAAGCTGAAATATTGGCTATCAGAGAAGGCCTGCTAGCCCTAAATAAAAGTGTCCTCACAACTAGAGATATAAACATATATTCAGATAGTTAATCGGCCCTGAAAGCTTTAAAATCGCCTAATATTAACTCGAAGACAGTAAAATAATGTATCGACGTTTTGACAGAACTATCACAGTACTTTGTAATAAACCTGCTCTGGGTGTCGGGTCGTAGAGACATAGAAGGTAACCGCAAAGCAGATGAACTGGCGAGATTGGGTACCACATTACCGATCCAACCAGACAAAGCGAACTTACCTATACCTTTAGCAACTTGCAAGATGCACACACTATCAATGCTGCCAACAGGCTATGGTCTCATGGAATGGAACATGGACCGCACAAACGGACTGTTGAAACTAAACAGGAAGAACATAAGAAATCTTCTCGGGGTCCTAACAGGGCATTGTCTGATTGGCAAGCATGCCAGTAGACTGGGAGCACCCTATAACGACTATTGCAGAGGCTGTAACGACATCGAAGAAGAAGAGACTATAGAACACTTTCTATGCGGGTGCATGGCTCTGTATAGGAGAAGGTTCAATATTTTAGAGAAAAGCTCCCTGAATAACTTGGCAGAAGTAGCCAAGATAAAAATAACATGTCTTGTTAGATATATCAAAGCCACAGGTTAGTTCAATAAGGACGATGTAGAGTGAGGAGAGGAGACAGCCCCGGTGGTATCACAATGGGTCTACAGCAGGCCTAGGTGTGTCAGACGACTACCACTATACCTACCTACCTACCTAACCCTTCTCCACCAAAAAAAATGATTTAATAGACCTTTACAGACTGTACCAAACTACGAAAGGAGGGAAAGCAAACTCAAACAAATTATGATGTATGCAATTGCTATATACTCGTATGTAGAATAGCCCGATCTAACAATCACTTCCAAGTGAAGAAAGGAATAGAAAACGTGCGCCATTAAACTTCTATAATTTATACCACAAACGGTATCCACGAGAAAATGTAGACAAACCTACAGAAAAAATGCAGATTTGTACTAAGTGCTTTCGAAAAATAGGCAGAGGTATTCATTATTATTAAGTGTGCAGATAAGTGCAAACTTATGAAAAGGCTTAAGAATACTCTTAGAACCATACATTGCAGCTTTCAAAGCCAAGAGCAAAATTGAAATTTTATCTGCTTTTCAGATAAATTCGAACCTGATTTGGAAAATCGTGTTAATTAACGAATAGATGTTGTAACGAATAGATTAAAATGTATTTGCATTACATTGGACTCAATGAATTTAGAAGATTTGAATTTGCATTTCATGCATACTTATGAATAAAATGTATAATTATTTTGTAAGAACGTAAATTCTTCATTACTACTTGACTGAAAGCATTAAATATTATTAACACATCATCTCGTAAATTCAAAGATATTATACAATTCTGTACATTAGGTTTCTTCGTGTAACAATTTGTTATATAATTACATTTGACTCAATAAATATATTGGGTAGGGGAATAAGTTCAAAGCGTTTTTATATTTTCTTTTATTTAACCAGGATTTGTTCGCTGTTTGCCAAACGGTAAGTATTCAATCGATAGAACTCTTTCTACTCTAAAAAGCTATGTTAATTGTATTTCTGAGTTATTTAATATTTAATTAGTTTTGATGGTTTGAAATGGAATAACTAAAAGGCAAAAATCAACATTTTCGAAAACTGCTTTTTATCATCGAGGTCAAAAAGCTGCGGAAGCAGCCCGGAACATAGATAAGGTGCATGGACGTGCATGGAGAAGGTGTCATCAACGAGTCTACGGCACGAAATAGTTTGAAAAATTTGAAAATGGCGACTTTGACGTCGATGTCACGTGTCGCAGCGGAAGGCCTTCTGAATTCAATGAAGAACATCTCAAATCACTTTTGAAGGAGATTGGTCGACAAACCACTCGTGAATTGACGGAAAAAATTCATTGCGATCATAAAACGATTCTGAATCACCTTCACTCAATGGGATTTACCGAAAATTAGGAGCATGGGTCCCTAACGAGCTCAACGAAAAAACAAAGAAAGTCGCGAGCAACACGCGTTCATAAACAACGCTTTTTGTATCGAATCGTCACGGGATATAAGAAATGGTGACTATACGAGTACGTCAATATGAAACAAAGAAAGTAGTTGGTGGTTGCAGGAGATACGCCACAGCCGAGAGTCAAGACGGATCTCCATCCAAAGAAGATCATGATATGTGTTTGGTAGGACTGGGAAGGCATGGTGCACTGGAAAATGCTCGAAAAGAAAACCACAATCAAGAAGGAGCTCTACATTGCTCAGTTACACAGCGTGAATAAGGCTATGCGACTGAAAAATCTTGATCGACACGGTCAAACCATACTCCGTCACGACAACGCCAAGTTCCATGTTGCACAAGTCGTCCAAGCCGCAGTCCAAGAGCTCGAATGGGAGGTTTTTCAGCACCCGCTGTATTCTCCGGACCTTGCACCGATCAATTACCATCTTTTCCGCTCCCCGTCAAACCGTATGAAAGGCGTTACCTTCGATAACAGCTCAATAAGTTCTTTTACACCAGACTAGGCGATTATTGACGGAACGACATCAACAAATCGGTCAAGAGGTGGGAAGAGGTTGTAAATAGCAACGGCGAATATATAATTGATTAACTTATTGATATAATTATTGTTTTTTGTTAATATAATATGTATTTCGAGGTATAAAGTTCGCATGCGTCAAAGCAGATGATTGCCAGCTGCTGGGCGTGGCATTTGCTTTCGAATACAGCAACTCAGACTTTTGTAACAAATTTGCATTCGATTTTTTCTTTATTTAGGCCTAAAGTTCTTTATAAAAAACACCAAAAATGCTCAGTTTACAAAAATCAAAATTGGTGGAAATGGTGCTTTTTTGTCGTTGATTTCATAATATTTTGGTATTCATTTGTTTACGCTACTAGGTTTTTTATTCCATATAAAAAAAATTCGACCATCTACTTTGTATGGAAGAAAACGCGTAACACTTCAGCGTCATAGTCAAAAATCAAAGGTAATTTCTAATAACTTGAAACTTTCACTCTGTTAAAAAAAAATTAAAAGGCTATGAAGCTGCGTACCTAGAAAGGTTGTAAAAATTGTAGTTAAAAAAGTTGGCAGTTTTGAATTTTGAATAATGTTGCGCAAAGTTTAAAACTTTGCGTAACATGGTTTTTGTTGTAATATTAACCATATTTTTATGAAAAAAAATAATGGTGTGCTTATAATTTTGCCTATGATTTTTTACGACAATTTTTGTATATGAGAAAAAATCATAAGGGTACGAATTAATAACGTTTAGAGGTAGTATATCATATGTCCTCGGATGAGCGAAATAGTTCAGGTGAAAAAAATATAATGTACTCGTATATAAAAGATCTAGAAGAGCCACAGTTCCTCTAAAATAAAGACTCTAATAATGCTTGTTCACACGACCTCATGACTTAAAGTAACTATATAGGCTAGATTAGGTTATGGGCTGGCCGTCCATTCCTAATAGCGCCGCACTTAGGCTGAAGAATCTTTATGATACCGTAAGCGAATTATAATTGCTCCTCTGCCCTTAAAACGAATTGCGCTCAAAATTAATTTCTTTAAGTTCTTAATATTCATGGCACTGAGATCCTCACATTCCTCAAGATAATGTCTACCGAGCGTTTGAACCCGTCGCCTGCATAGCAACAAGATAGTGACAGAGAAGATATTCCATAGTCTCCACTGCCTGCAAAAAAGCCAAATCAAGAAATGTTGAGTAAGGAAAGCCGTTATTAGGCAAATGTTCTAACTACCGATTGTGAGTAGCGATTTTGTGGGTTCAGCATTTAATCTCGCCCAAAGTTCGATCTCAAATTCCTGTCCCATTGACTTTTCTTTAACAAGATATAACTTTAAGCTAGTATTAAGTTGTTTACAATTTTATCTCATACTCTGTGCGAATCCTTGTGTTTACAGATTATAAACAACTAAATATCACTAGGATTGTGGTCTTTACCGTACTGTGAACTTTATAATGCCACATTAACCGTAAACAATAATGAACTTTTAATTTTTCGATAAGAAGACTTAGAAGGCTTAAAAAAGCCAAGTATTTTTCGGCAGTTCAGGGGCTTATGGAAGACTCGATAAAAATTTCTGATAAAAATTATTGTTATCAGTTATGTCAGTTATCATCAAAGATATGCAAAATTTAATCGGTGTCACGTGTGTTTGCTTAGCACCCTTAGTATTCCCAACGGTATAAAAGCGCGCTGCGATTCATTGCCAACGACAACTGTGCTTACAACTCAAACAAATCACAATGAAGTTAGCTGTGCTTGCATTCATCCTTGGACTGTGCTTGGCAGTAGCCGCGGTAAGTAAAAATATTTGATAGGTGTGCCTTTGCAAAAGTGTACCTGCAATCATTTTCCGATCCTCTTATCCTTAGGCCGATATTGATTATTCGCTTGGAAGTATTGAAAATGAAGAACTACCGGAATTCACTCCTTTGGACTTCGCCGACGAGATCACTGATGCGGATTCATTCACTATTTGGTGGATATTCTACTTTACTCTCAAAGCCAGTTTACGTACTCTGAAAGGTGTTAATTGTTCCATCAAAGCAGTCATGAACCTTCGTAATGTTGCAGTAGATTTCCTTGATGCCGTTAAGGATTGCAACACTGGCGCCTTGAAAAGCTTTACCGCACTTATTAGCCAAGTACAAGCGGTTGTAATCACTTGCAATGACCTCATCAACCTGAACAGCAACGTTTGCAACAACGGTGCTCTCGACGATGCGGCCGTTGGAAATACGAAAACTCCAACCAAGTGTTTCAAAAAGTTGATAAATAAAATGATTACCCTGAAGGGACAGGTCTCTAAAACTATTAGTCTGGCGAAGAAATTGCCATCCACGCCAGCTACCTATGCCGGTTGCGCTAAATCCACTGTAACCGACCTGATTTCGGTGTTCACTCAATATCCCTCTGATATCAAAACCTGCTCCAAATTGAAGAAATAAGCGTGATGCATATTAATGTTGAAAATTGTATAATAAAGAAATATTAAACATTTATTTACCTACGATTCCAAGCAATTCTTAAAGTTTTTCTTTCTTTTACAAAAGATTACCTAATCGCTTAGATGATTTTAGCTGATTCCAAAAATGCGTTTCAGTTGTATTTTCTTCCATGGGAAAACTGAAATCAAGGAATATTTCGTTATATTAAAGAAATATTTTGTGATAAAGACCCTTCCATCATAGCAGAAGGGTAAGGCTGAGACTCTTTATTCTTTTGCCACCGGCAGATTCAAAAATTTAATACTGCAATGAAGTCCATTCAAGACACTTAACCTGCTTAGTTGGACCAAAGTGACAAATTTTTGGTAAGTAAGTAAATTATTTTATTAACTTTAAATTGTAGAAAAACAAGATGATCCGAGAAAGAACTGAAATCGATATGGCATATTTCACATTTTTGCCAATTTCTTATTTTTATTGGCGGCATCCAATTTTTTCGCCTTCAGAAAAATGTCGAGGTAATATGAAATTATTCAAATATAAAATACTCAATCAAAACCAATCAGATTAAATGCAAAGAATTAGTCTACGATTTCAAGGGCGGAAATGGAACTACTTTCATTGGTAGACTCCTACAGCTCAGAGGGTTTTATGCTCTTGTAAAAGAAGCAACATTGGCCTATGGCTACAGCTACCGCCGCACAGTGCGGCCGATTCCCAAAAAGCTGGCCAAAAGTCGAAAAAAAAAGTTTCTAGATAGATTTTTTTTGCCTTTGAGTTGGCTACAGTAATGCCTTGAGTAGTGAAAACCGTTCATAGCACCGTCCTGTACCCTAAGTATCCTCTGTATTTTCAGTCGCAACGTGGCCTTCGTTTGAGCATCGTATTACTGTCGATGAATAGTGAAAGTTGTACGCATTTGAAAGATTTTGTAATGGAGTAAATTGAACAAAACCAAATGGAATCATCTTCGAAAGGTTAGTAAAATACGAGAAATCTTCAGTACATATCAATACCTCGACACAAAATTTTTAGCTGCAGCAATACGTAGATACTTTTTTTGCAATTTTTTTTATAAAATTTGAGTTTTCAAACTGTATAGTAATACAACGCCGTCATACGCTGCTTTGAAACCTATTAAAGGTTACTCAAAAAAGTAATGGCTACTGAATAAAACAAGATTCAGCTGCTACCACTTGCTACCTTGGCTTTAATCAGCGACCCCGAAAACATATAAATTTACATGCATCTTGATTATGTTCTTGAATATACGTTATTTCACGTGAGGGGGTGGCCAATAGGGGTGGAAGGGGGTGGATTTTCAAAATTTTAAGATCAAATTCGTAATCAGCGACCCCGACAACCCCCGAGTAAGAAATTTTGAATCAATTACTTAATTTTTTGAGTTTTGGCCAACTTTTCGGGAATCGGCCGCACTGTGCGCCGGTAGAAGAATATTTTAATTGTTGCTTAACTTTTACAACTATCCTATTATTAGTATTATTATTACTACTGCGACCAAAAGAGATCTATTGTGCACAGCCTGCAGATGTGTCCTATATTTTAATTCTACAACTATCCTCTATTTTCTTAAGGAGCATGGCTTTTCTGTGCTATTATCTCCATTACAGTACCCGTACAAATTAGCTTAAATATATTAAAGACTTTATTTTTATGCAGCACAAATAGAGTGAGAATAAGCATTGAAACTGAAATATTTATCTTTACTACCACATACATATGCACATATATATAATATATACAGATGTAAGCGAAGGGGGCTTGGCCTACCAAAGAGCAATCATAATTTTCGTTAGCAATGGAAACGGAAATAAAATCAAGCACAAATGCAATAATACAATTTTATGATATTTCACAAATGCCATTTACTATCCATCCATATATGTATGTATTTGTGTACATATATACATATATGGTACATGTTCATGTATACGTGTGTAGGCATACATGCGCGAGATCCCCGTAGGAAATGCCATTGTTGATGTTACAAAATGCCAGACTCAGTAAAATGCGTCAATATAAGTAGCAAATGACAGGAATTTTAGGCAGCTTTAAAAAATAAATAATTGAATTTTTTTTAATTAATTATCGCTTGTTTTGCTTTATAAAAAAATCTATTATATACTTTTTTTTTTGTTTTATAAACTTGTTTATATTTACTAATAACTAGACGGCAGAAAAAAATTATTAAACTTATTACACTTACACTTATTACTAGGTTCAGTTAAGGGCTTACGCCACTGTGGCGGAGTAATAAAAAAAAAATTAAAAATTGTGGAAAGTATCCTTATCATCGATAGAATCTGCCTTGCAAATAATTGTGAAAGATATCGAGGTGTTCCTCTCTCGGAAAGAGTTCACAGTGGGCGCCTTCCTACACATTGAGGTGGCTTTTAGCAATGTCCTTCCGAAGGCAATCACTAGGTATCTGGATAAACTAGGATTCGGAACCGACCTTACTAAGCTAGCACATAAAATGCTTAGCGATAGAACGGTCGCAGCAGAGTGGGGCGGCGCCTCTCTTCACCGGCAAATGAGTAGAGGCACTTCGCAAGGAAGTGTTGTCTCGCCGCCTCTCTGGGTTGTTGTGCTCAGCGACTTGCTAGAGGAGCTGGAGAGGAGAGGCTGTAAGGTTTTTGCCTACGCAAATGACGTGGCACTTATTGTAAGAGGAAAATGTTTAGATACTCTGATGGAACTGATGCAGGGTTATCTGAATCTAGTTATGAAATGGACCGCAAATTGCGGTCTCTCGATAAATCCTCTTTAAGGCGGAGCTCGTCTCATTTACGAGGAAATATAAAATCCTGCAGTCTTTCTCCCCTCGATAGCAGGCGCCCCGTTGGTGCTCTCTGACAGGGTTAAGTACCTGGGACTTGTCCTTGACAGAAGGTTAGCCTAACATTAAGGATATAATTAGAATAGCAACCTAAAATTAACTTTTGGCTTTATAACACAGTTATAAAGCAAATTTTGTCGTACGGAGTCCTTGTCTGGTGAAACTCGCTAGAAAGGATGACATCAGTTAAGAAGCTGGAGAGGGTTCAAAGGTCTGTGGGGCGCTTCGGGCCACACCTTCTCTAGCACTCAACGCTATGATGAATGTGGCACCCGTCGACATCTCAGCAAAAACTGCAGTCGCACGCGCCGCAATCAGATTGAGGTGTTCGCGCCATAAGCTAGATTTAAGCTACGGACACTCTAGCATTCTTAACTACTTTGAGTTCATCCCCATGGTGCTGGATCTTTGTACACCCTCGCTAGAACCGAGCGGAACTTTCCATTCATATTCCTTCAAGGAAAGAGTGGACGGGGTCCAACATTTGGAAGCAGGGCATGGCAAATATGTTTACGAATGGCTCGAAGTTGAATGGAAGAGTTAGTGGGACAGTATTCTGCGAGGAGTCCCCTATCAAGCTCAAGTTTAGGCTTCAGGACCACTGAGTGTTTTCCAAGCTGGAGTAGCCGCAATTAAGGCAGCTGTGTAATTACAGTAAAAGAGGTAAATATCTACTCCAACAGCCAAGAGGCAATTAAGGCCTTACGCTCGTGGTTTGAGCGTTCGAAATTACTCGAGTAATGCCTGACTTCCCTCTTGATTGCATCGGAAGACATCGATCTTATGCTCATTTGGGTTCCCGGTCATAGCGGCATAAAGGCCGATGAGTTGGATAAACAGGGAACCCTGGAGACGCCTTCATCGCAATATGAAAGGATTGGAGTTCCCTTAAGAACCTGTGGTCTACTCCTGGAAAGATGGGTCTCGCGTCAACTCAGCGTTCTGTTCAGTAAGGTTGGGCAACTCGTCATGAATGGTTTAACGGCAGAACAACTCTTCCGAGTAGTGGAAATTTACTTTGAAAAAAAAAAATATGTTCGCGAAGTTCATAGCTCATCGGTCCTTGTTTCTTTCGAAATGAGGAAGAAGCTGCCGTTGCGGTGAATGGCGAATGCTATCGAGCCATGCTGACTGAAATTCTGTTTCCAGAAATAAATCAACTAAACATCGACGTCATTTGACTCCAACAAGACGGCGCAACTTAACTTACACCGTGGATAGCAATTGATTTATTGCTGTTTCCAAACCAACATTGATGGCATATGGCCAGATTTAGTGGAAAAAGTGGTCGAGAAATGGACTGATCGAATGGGATATGCAACTGCTAGCCGCGGCGGGCATATGCTGGATATCCTATTCAAAAAATAAATGCCGTGAAATTATCTAAAAATAAAAAATCCTTCCAATAATATTTCTCTTTTGTATTATCATTTTTTTTTTTCAATAACTTAAAAGCACCCGATTTTGGTACAGCTCATACAGCTCGTCACTTATATGACCACTGCCGAGAGCGTTTTGAATGGAATAGAAATCTCGAATGCTTTTAATGCTGAAATGTTTGGTTGTTTGGTTTCTTTATGTTTGCCTTTGCGCGCCGCTAATTTTCCAGATGCTTGGTTAATTTCACTCAAATCACCCTGTAAACATACGAGTATGTATAGTAGATGTAGTTGGGTAGGTATGTATGAATTCGGCACTACTCATCTACGGTCATATCATCATCACATATGAAGGTATTGTGCCTTATTTGGCATTGGCACTTTTACATATCTATGTGTATACTTCTACTGGTATGTGTTTAGGTATGCACGCACATTCATAAATGCCTTTGCCACTAAATCTCATTGCCACCACACCAATTTCAAGCTGATGCCCCTCTAAGGAATCTATAACCATGACTAGTAGTTCTATCAACTACACCCTGATGGCCTAGAAAGTGTATCTTACACCCTGTGTATTCATCGATAGTTTGGATTTCATACTTGATACGACACTACTTCAATTTTCAGAGTGAATAGCATTAGATCCAAATACTTACTGAGTGAAATATTAGAGGGAAGTGGGTTTTTGCATTAACGTAGTCGGCGTATAAAAATTAGAGGCGCCAAAAATCATCTCCACTTCATACACCATGTTTCTGTTCATATTATTCGACAGAACTTCAGAAATGGTCAGAGCCAGAGTATTACAAGTTCTAGGATACAAGTAAGAAAGTCCAAAAATCGATCCGGATCGAGCTTAATGTACGAGGTGTCTTGAAAAAATGAGGTGAATTTTAATTTTTCTCAAAAAATATTTATTTATTCATCAATTTCTATGTATCTCCTTCAAAGTAATCCTTTTCAGGTGCCAGCGTTTTTTCCAATCTTCGAAGCAGTTCTGATATGCACTTTTTGGTATGTCCTTGAGCTCACTCAACGATTCGGTTTTATCTGCTCAGTCGTCGCAAAACGCCGTCCTTTCATGGGTCTCTTCAGTCTTGGGAACAGCAGGGGAGGCCAAATCTGGTGAATGCGATGGCTGAGACATGATAACAGTGTTGTTTTTGACCAAATGATCTCTCGCAAGCAAAGATGAGTGAGCAGGTGCATTATCATGATGCAAGGGCCATGCATTTTTTTCACAATTCTGGGCGTTTTTTTTTCGTATTACTTCAGGCAAACGGCACATAACTTCAAGGTAATACTCCTTATAAACAGTGAGCAAAACCTTAACATTTGATCGAACTTGGCGTGCTTTTTGCCTCTCCTGGATTCTTCCATTGAGACGATTGGGTTTTGGTTTCGATGTCATAACCAAATACCCATGATTCATCACCAGTTGTGACCCATTTAACCAAATCTGGATCATCGATTACGTCATTTAACAATTCCTGAGCGATGCTCATGCGGCGCTGTTTTTGGTCAAAATTCAGCAATTTTGAAACGAACTTCGTTTCCCCACGCTTCAAGCCTAAAATTTGCAAAAAGGTTGCACGGCATGAGCAAACCGATATGCCGACATCCTCAACAATTTCTCTCATTGTAACTCGATGGTTCTCCATAACAATTTTCTTCACTTTCTCAACCTTTCCATCGGTTGTTCATGTGCTGGGGCGACCAGAGCGAGCGTCGTCATTCACATCTTGTCGATCTTCTGTGAAAAGCATATAGGTGGTACAATTGTAAACATTTTTTTGACTCAGAGTACTCCCACCGTATACCACTATCAATATTTCAAGTGTTTTTGAACACTTAATTCCATTTTTTACACAAAATTTGATGCCACTTCTTTGCGCCATTTTTTTCGATAGCAGGAATCGCCGAACACGCAAACCACTTTTCTTATTTATGCCTTTCACAAGCAGGCTGACATTGTTATCGGTGTTATTGCTGATTCCTAAATAAGCGAAGTCCCTTACAACCTCGAAATCCTAACTGACAACTCGATATTACTTCTCACTGCTTGTTTGATGACAGGACTTAATTTTGTCCTCATTCCCCACCAGACCTATTCGCTTTGTTTCTTTATCCAGTTTGAAAAAGGAAGAACTGACAGCGTCATTGTAAAGGCCGATAGCCATACATTATGGCAAATTAAACATTCGAAGTAGCACCCTCAGATTTAACAATTCTAAATAAATAAAATGAACTAATGGTATCACCATTAGGTTACCTATTTTATAAGTTTTTTCAATTAAACTTTAATTGAAATCAAATACAAATAAATAAAAATATTACTTAAATTTTTGTTTCCTTGTTCACTCCTCTTGGGGGCATAGGGCCTCGATAAGACTCTTCCATCGTACACGGTTCTTTGCTGTGGATTTTGCACCGTCCCATTTGTTGTCGGCATCTGCTAGTTCGCGCAGCATCGACCTTCTCCAAGTGTTTTTTGGTCGACCGCGACCTCTGGTCGCTTGCGGGTTCCAGTCGAGTGTCATTCTCGTAATGCTATTTGTTGGTTTTATCAATGTGGTCTATCCATCGTCACATTCTGCATTTGGTTTACCTAAGGATGGATTCCTCATTCGTTAATCTCCACAGTGCGTCATTACTGATGGTGTTTGGCCAGAATATTCTGCAGATGATGCGAAGGCATTTGTTGATAAAGGATTGTAGCCTCTGTGTGATGGTGTTAGAGACCAGCCATGTTTCGCTTCTGTACAACAATACTTCCCTTACGCAAGAACCGAATATTCGTAGTTTACTTACATACTTATAATATAATCTTAAATTAATCAGTTCCTTTCAATACACCCTGTATGCACAATACAACATACGCCTACTGCCATAAGCAATTGTGCTTTGCCTCTAAGAAATCGACAGGTGCCAGGAAAATGTAGTGACAATGAAACAAGGCAACGAGCGACTCAAGCACAATCATAACGTCTGGTGGTTGGCTACCAAAGGTGGTATAGAGGGCGTGTGGGCAGGGTAGAAGGTGGCAACGTGGGACAGTAAAATGATTTACCGGCGAAGACAGACCAATTGTGAATTGCTGTAATTTCGTTATTATATTTATGTGTTATATTCGAGCGAAATATAAATAATTTAGTAAAGGAGCAAAAAGAACTGGCATTGCAAGGAAAACTTCATACTTCATACCTCATGATTCATATACACGTGCATACATTCACATACATGCATGCAAAAACTAGTAGAGGCTGTGTACTTTGTATGCCCTCAATGTGTTTTTGGAAACGTGAACAATGAATTACACACACCAACCACTACCACAAATGCGATGAAAACCATAACAAGTCAAGCATCGCTCACATGGCTCAGAACTGAGTGCACAGGCTCATCAACAAATA
>JAYXIM010032714.1:0-25932 GCA_037575425.1 Anastrepha fraterculus
TTTGCATTTCTACAGTATTATTTTGCACCGTAGAGCTGATATTTTTTGCTTCAAGTCTGCTCTCTTTGTTTTGGCTTTGTATGAATCTGCGGCAGAGAAGCGCCGACGGGGACTGAGGCTGAGGTTGCGTCAGAGGCAGTCAGCGCCTTTGCTATGCAAATTTATGCAGTTTTACAATGAAGCTGATTATTTTATTGTTGCTACTGCATTTTGAATTCGAAAATATATAAAAGTTTGCACCGCAATTGCGATTCGGGAGCTCTTGTTAGGTTGAGTTACATACATACATACGGACATATACAATTGTTTTGTTTTTTGTAAGAAGAACTATTAAAGCGCATTAAGAAGGAATATAAGATTTAGGTGAAATTTATAATTCTTGTATTTTTGTATGTATGTATGCATGTAAGTGTGTATATAAATAACTTAAAATAAATTCTTTAATGAAACATTGTTGTAGAAAAAAATACTTGTAAATTTACTAAAGTGTCACATCCAATCACAGTGACTTTGATGGATAATCGCGGCGCACGTACCAGTTGGCCATCCACAAGCGACGAGGAATTTATCGGCTTCTTTCAAACTAGAGATGGGCGTCGAGCCAAGTATCCCACCCACATCTGTAGCAGCAACTAGGAAATGAAAAACATATAACTAAGGAAGCACAACCAGTTTAGGATAGTATAAAGAGAAATGCGGCTGCAGTGCAATTATGCGTGTTAATACTTATACATACATATTTTTAAACATTTACATAATATTATATATATATTTTTTTGTAATTGAAATTTCTTGATTTCTTTCTTTTAGTTTAAGTCAGGTTAGGTTAGGTTGAGTGGCTATCGGCCGACACACTTATGCCTGAGCCTAAGCGTTATCGTGTTTCTCATATCCTGTCTCCTAAGATTCAGTAGGGCCACACTGCAGTGATTATGCAAGCGAAGGGATGCACTGATGCTTAGCTTTTCAGAGTGAACTCCTTTGCCAACCTATTAATCAAGCTTAGATCCGTCGGTAAATATATAGTGACTCTTTTTTCATCATCTACCCCCAAGAGGACTGTCCACTTTTTAAAAAAATATTGTGGTAAAGAGTTTATCAAAATGAATAACAAATAACATAAATCTGTAATAGCTGGACTAGTAAAAAAATTTTCTAATATAGTTTTTTAATAAAATTAATTAGCAAGAAATAAGGCAATTTTTTGTATTTCTTCAGCGAAGGTTTGGGTCCTAATAGGTTAGTGTGGATTTCTGAAAATCTTAGAGGGCATTTAACTATTGCATATCTAACAGTGACGTATTGAACTCGAGATATGGCAGTCATTTCTTCTGCTTCCTCTTCGATTTATAAAAGCCAAAACAAAAAGCTACTACTAAGGGTGTACTACAGCAAATGGGTTACTCTAACCCACAAGCGAGCTTGGCAGGCTGCAGATGGACAAAATTTTTACCTGTCATGTCCGACCACCTGTCGCAGTTTCTCCTGCCACTAAGACGAGGGGACTATAGGCAGCTGGTCGGGCCACTTTCTATGGGCAAAGCATATGGAAAAAGTGGGCATGTCAGACAATGCACTTTTCCCAGCATGTGGAGAGGAGGATAATACGGCGGACCACTTTCTGTGCGTCTGCCCGGCCTGGCTTGAGGGCTCTGGCACTGATGTGTTCAGAAGCGAAGACCTTGGCTCCATGGCACCGCAAGATCTGCTCAGATTTCTTTAGAGATCGAGTAGATTTAAGGAAAATTAAAATGGGAACCCGAGCGAAGTACAATGGACTTAATTGTGTCTGAGTGCTGTACTTGCTAGTTTGTCCCGACAAAAAAACCAAAGAGGGCGTCTTTGAGTAATGTAAATGGGACCTTTTCATTCGGCTAACTAATGTTAGAACCAAGGAGCTGATATAATGCCAATGTAACACAGACTCTTCTAATATTACCGTAATATATTATTTGTGGCATTTAAAGTTTAGCTTCCAAATTGACCCCACCTCGGCTCTTTTCAAATATTTAATTTGGATCCCACGCCAGTGGAAAGTCCTGTTGCCATCTCCAATAGAAACTGTTGCACACAAGTCCAGTGTTGTTGTTGCATCAATATGTCAGTCCCGTATTTGACGCATGTCAACACAAACGAACCAGAAGCACATCCTGGTTGCAAGCAGAACTTCCAACAAGTCCAGTACAGAGCAACTGAAGCAAACACTTCGTGAAATATGTAGCTATCGCCAGACATACTTAATTGATTTTGTTGTTGCTGCTCTTATTGTTGCTATGTTGCTTGCTGTTTGACGGTTCATTTATTTTCATCGCGGATATTAAACATGAATGCTGTCAACAGCAACAAGACTTTAATACGAACAGTTGTGCATTGTAAGGAGGCGAAAACTCTGTTGAGGAAATTTCATCTTTCAGTAATATTTGAATTATGAATAAAGTTCGGAAAAAAAGTAAAAGTCGATAAGATTGCACGTTGGTGACAACGAGCATCGCAGGCGATGGACAATTAGCTTTACGACGACTTAGACATAGTACAGCGAATAAAGATCCAGCGGCCTCGTTGACGGGGTCATGTCGTCCGGATGGAAACAAACGCTCCGCCTCTGAAACTATTCGAAGCGATGCCAGCTAGTGGTAGCAGAGGAAAAGGAAGGCGTTAGCACGAGAAAGAAACGACTGACGCGCTTTGTAAAACTCGGCCAAAATCGGGTAGGCGGTTATCGCGACAATAAAGAAGAAGAATAAAAACTGGACACTTAGCATCCCACGCAGCAATTTGGACTTAATATAAATGTTGATAAAATGCTTGCTATAACATCAATACTTCCTCTGCGTCTCTCAAGAATTACGACAAACCAATTGAAGAGGTAAACGAGCTCACGTATTTGGATAGCTTGATACACTTGATGGAGTAGGAAAGCACGACATCGACGGAAGAATTCGGAAAGCAAAGTGTGCATTTTCGCGTGTGTAAAAATTTGCGAATAAGGTAGCCGGGAAATTGGATCTCCAACGAAGAATTTATGAAGCAGAATAAGAAAAAACTCATCAGTATTGAAACTAGAAGAAGAAAGTGGAGATGGCTGGGACATCCGAATGCGGCCGAAGGAGACCCACAGGTTCTTGGCGTAGATCTATTCTATCTAAATTCTAGGCAGTTGACAACGCTCCAACATGGAGTAGTAATAGGTTGCCCAAAACTCAATTTGTAACGGGGAATGCTGCAGAAGTGACAGTCCTTGGCAGAAATAATATTTCAAACTACTCGGCTGCGAGTAATTGGGGAAATATCGCTTTAAACTGAATTTGATAATGAAGTTTGTAATGAAATCCCGAAGATGTTATCTCAAGAAAAAACCCCTGAAAACTCAATTTCAAGAGAAAAGAGAAAATCAGTACAGATTTTTGCGACCACACGTTAGCGCAAAAGAAATCCAGATCAAAGGTGAAAAACCTGTGTAAACGGTGCATGTTTTCATGCTGCTAAATCCAACTGGGTTGTTATTATTGAATTGGTTGATGGTATACAATTTTTTTGTTTCTCCGTCTTTAGCAAAAAACAAATAAAGTTTTTTGTCGCTCGACCCGTGAGCATGTAAAATATAAGGTGAAGTCCAAAATAAACAAGACTGGTGTCATAAAAATGTTTTTTATTGCGCCATCTTTACAATAAGTTAGTAAATTGGAAGTTACATCCCTAGCTGACTTCCAATGAAAGCTTGGTAACATTCGGTTCAGTGGAAGTGAAGTTATTGCGTCTAAAGTGTCAGTATTTTTGTGTCATCGGTACAAAAATGAGTTTCGAACAAAGAGCTAATATCAAATTTTAATTTAAAATAGGCAAAATCTTTACCGAAACTTTTGAATTGATGAAAAAAGTTTATGGCGATGATTGTCTATCTCGTGTCAAAGTTCATGAGTGGCATGAGCTCATGAGCGCATATTCTCTTTTCGATTTTGGTTGATATTTTGGCACACCAGGAAGGTCCAACGAATTCAAAAACATGATAGGTTAATTTACAACTTTGTCCGCATCCACGACGCTATCAACCGATTGTAACCGCTGTAATTCGTTCTTGAATTGCGTATTTACGCCAAAATAGGACGCTTCAAAGCTATTTATGTTTTTTATAGTTGGTGGTAATTTGCGGAAAATCTTCTATAGTGAGTTGTTCAATAATAGGCACAACAACACAGAAGTTCAAGGAAAATTAGTCAAATTGAGTGGGACTATCGACTGGTATCGGGTGTTTATTAGCTACATGAGAACTATCGATATCGATAACTATGGTTTGACGGCTGAGTAAGGTTTGGCAAGTCATCATAAATCGTTTAACGAAAGAACAACACTTCCAAATCGCGCAAATTTATTTCATAGAGCACTTCGTCTTGCCATAGAGCGCGTTTAACAAACGACTTATTGCAAAATCAATTTGGTGACAATTTTCTTTCCAGAAGTAGTCCGGGTACCTCGTACGTGTGATAATTACGTCAGCAAATCGGCTGATTCTTTCAAATTCGGTGAGAGCCAATTAACGGGTTGTTGAAGGCACCAACAATCAAACTGTTATCGAATCTAATCACCAATCTTAAGGTGATATCCAGCAGGTGACAGGGCATCGCCTTTTAAGATGCTGTCCTCCTTGTGGTCGATGTCTGCATCGATAAGACGATAGTTCACCACCCAACTGTCTCATTCGCCATCCTTACGGTGTACGTTATAGCCCTCTCTGGTAAGCAGGGCGGAACTATCATGGGGTTTTGTTTCTTGGACCACGGCTACCAAAATTACATGTCAGCTCGTGAAATCGGTTATCTCGTCAATCTTGCTTAAGCTTAGATTGTAGTTAATTTGCAGTAGCTTAAATTTCGTCGAAATTATAGTGATGTTTCGTGGTAAGGGACGCAAGAAGTTGCCTGCGTTAGTCCTGCTGTACATGACGCTGCTATTGTTGTGAGCTCTACAACAGGAGACAACGAAATTTCCCCATCTCTAGCGATCAGGCCAGTTAGCACCAACCATTGCAATAATTTCACTTGACTGATGTCAGGTTCCTGGTTTAAAACCCAGAAGAGACTATGTGGTAGGCTGGTTGTCCCTCACGCGAGCGGAAGGTGGAAGGTGCTGTTGCGCAGAAAGAGGGCACTAATATTATTCCGAGGAGCCGAAAAGAGGCCGCTTGTGGTACTAGGTGATGGTACACATTACACGAAGTACAAACCGTGGTAGCTGAGTAGGTCTTAAAATGGCACCACCCATTGCAGTGTTTATATCTAACTGAAGTAGAGTTAAAGTGGAGCCGTCTTTGGTATACGCAGCCGAAATAAGCTTCGGGTGCAGGTTCAGTCTGAATGCCAGATTCAAAAGAAGTATTGGGAGCAGCTTTGCTGCATGGAACTGTTCAACTGATGCAGTTCAGCGCACTACGCAGTGCTCTTAGTCGGAAAATTTTCGAGTAAATCCAATAGGTAGAACCGGGTGCCGTGGAAAGGGAGTGAGGTTATGTCGCACACCTTATTGGTTGGTTAAAATTTTGACAATATGGTAATTAATAATTTTTTAAAAGCAGCGAATAAGCTTTAATCTATTATTAGCTTAAATTAGTATATAGTTTTTCCGTCACTAAACGAACATGATAAAAAATTGTAAGCACAATAGAAAAGCCACTCATACCGTGTAATCAATTCTTATTGCTGTGTTTTTTTTTTTTGAAGCTTTTAATTATAAGTCCTTATTCGCAATGCTCTCTAATTTCGATGGCAACATAACCGCAAACAAATTCCTTATTCCATATATTTGTTGATTTTGCCTAACAGGCTTTGACAAATCAAATCTCTGGCGCAAATTTTATGTTCACAATCTAATGCAAATGTAAGCCAAGAACTCACCAACACAACCACTCATTCGGGACAGTTCGAAGAATATATGTATTCGATTAGAATTTCAATTGGATTCCCTAACTCCATTTAGATTCCGAGCCCGAAATCCAAATCGATGCGAAATCAATTTTAGTTGGATTTCAAAACACCCCAAAATTAAAATGTCTATGCTTTCGATCTGAACTGACCGTAAAAAAATCATGAAGATTGTTGTGAATAACAATATCTGGCAACACATACCGCTATTAGTTGTCAAAGCGATTTTTTCTTTACATCCGGCAGCATTTCATTTGCGAAGCAAAAGGCGAATGGCGATTTTTTTGTGGCTGTGACTAATCTGATTAGAAACACCTGAAAAAAGTGGCAAACTGCATTAAAGGCTCATAGGTTGAAAAGTGTAGTGGACAGAGATATGAGTGAAAATTATAATTCGTTGACATAATAAACATTTTGTGGAGAAAAAGCTGCGAAAGTGGTCGCAAAGATAACTAGATGTGAAACTTATTCATTTTGAGAGAGAGCGCGCCCATGAGGACGTTTAAAAACTTGGCAGCACTCACACATTATGGGATTTTGAACAGCTGATAGACGAAATGGCAGACTGCCAGAAGAAACGCACCGAAAATAACTGACGAAAACAGTTCGTTTTTGCTTAATGGAGAAATGACGTGTTAAAATGTTTATAATTATTTGTCTTAAAATTAATTCAATTGAAATGTAATAATTGGAATTTAAGTGAGTTTGTAGAATCCAAAGCTCGTTATATCCTTTTCGACTTCTACTTTTAATTAGTCTTATGTACATAATGTAATTTTATTGAAAACTGTGTGTTGGTTTATGTAAATTTGTATATACGTAAATATTCTATGGTTGAAAAGCGTAGGTGAGGGAACTGAATTTGTGTTTGAGATATTTTACAAAAATTAAAGGTAATCTGCTTTAACTTATTCTGTTCGTTGTTTAAGAATTTTTTTTTGTTACCCAATTTCTGTGTTATATTAAAAAATCGCGGCTGGAATTTATAACAATGTCGATTTTGGAATTTCTGGCAAACTATAATGTTTTTTTTAATGAAACTTGGTGGAGATGTTAGTGAGGTGTTAAGGAACACTCTTTATAACTTTAAATTAATCGGGAAATAATAATTTTTTAATTATTTACATTCAAAATGCCCTTGGGAACATCAGTATAATTTGCCACATTACACTCTATATTTTTTAACATTTCACTATAAATCACCAAATATACACTCACACGCGTGTTTTTACCGATTTTTATGCTAATATTCTAATTATATCTATTAAAATTAAATGCAAATACATTTGCCTATGCAATCACATTCCAATTTTAAGCGCGAATAAGAAGAAGATTGGAATTACAACAGTATGGTGTTGCCGGATGCCTGCAAATGAAAACAAAAATTAAGTACTTGAGTTTAGTGTTAATGATAGGAATGGGGGTTATTGTGCCTGCTTACTACATACACGCATATGACGTTTTAATTTTGGGTTCAATGGTTTTAACACGGAAAGGAGTTTTACGCAAAAATACTGTGCATTGCGTAGCCGGAGTTGGACTGATGAGGGTTATTTTTTTGAAGTGCGGCCGAAGGCCGCCCACGCGAAAAGGAGTTCTACGCAAAAATACTGTGGATTGCGTAGCCGGAGTTGGACTGATGAGGGTTATTTTTTTGAAGTGCGGCCGAAGGCCGCCCACGCGAAAAGGAGTTCTACGCAAAAATACTGTGGATTGCGTAGCCGGAGTTGGACTGATGAGGGTTATTTTTTTGAAGTGCGGCCGAAGGCCGCCCACGCGAAAAAGAGTTCTACGCAAAAATACTGTGGATTGCGTAGCCGGAGTTGGACTGATGAGGGTTATTTTTTTGAAGTGCGGCCGAAGGCCGCCCACGCGAAAAAGAGTTCTACGCAAAAATACTGTGGATTGCGTAGCCGGAGTTGGACTGATGAGGGTTATTTTTTTGAAGTGCGGCCGAAGGCCGCCCACGCGAAAAGGAGTTCCACGCAAAAATACTGTGTTAATTAATTTAATTTAATTTTAATTACTTTATTATTTTTTGTGATACGCTTAATATCATTGTTTTTAAGTTTAAATGAGTTGTATGTTTATATTTTCAAATTTATTTCTCAACTTTAAATTACAGCAAAAAATACTGCAGTTTTACAATGAACCTTCCACTGAACATCCCTGCGTGCGAACTTCGCTTTCATTTCAGGTGTATGGCAACACCAACTTTTCGCTAAATTATAGAACTTTAACATTAAATTACTTAAAAACTATAAGCCTCCGGCAGGTTCTGTTTTCAGTTTTAAGATGGGGATACACCCCTCTATCACCCCCTTTTTACCGTTTTTTCCAAAGCGATAGACATTGTTCTAAATTCTAGCCAAAATCGCAATAAGTCATGTTTTTAATTATAACTTATGTTTTTCGGCTTCATAACTTTATTATGTATATCAGTTTTAAATAATTTCATTTACATATAAATTTTTAAATTTTTGGCTTATTTATGTACATATTTCATACAGATTGTGCTTGTTTTTAGTATATGTAGGTGTTTACGAGTGATATAAGGCTATTGGGCAACCGCACACTAAATACTAACCTCAATGGTGGTGTGGAAACTAAAAATTCCAGACCTTTGGTTCAAAAATACCCAATTCATGTTTCTACCGGTGTGGCAATATTGGAAAATGTTATAAAAAATGCACATTTTTCAGCGCTCTCACGAGAAAAAGAGTTTCACATCTAGTCATCTATGGTGGTCGTTTGAAGCCGCCTATAGAATTATTTCCTTTTCTACCAATTGGATTGGTTTTCCGTTTGGAAGTCTGTGTGTAAGAATAATGCAGGTAGATCTTTTGAGCCATTGATTTTGAATAGTGTGAGCGAGAGAGTTGACGAATACGTACAAAGTGAACGTTGCAATCTTTCGAAAGGAGCAAAACCAGTGTGTATTAAAAAAACACACATCTAACTGTCAAGCAAACGTCAATTGTGCGAATTTGACATTTTCAACGTTTGCATTCACGGTCTGCTGTAAAAACTTCTGGAAAAAAATTTTTTTCTTCATAACTTTTATAAAAGGTCGCTTGTATTTTAACTAAAGTACAAACATAAGCGGAACGTGGGATTAAACGAAAACAAGCGTAAATAAAATTTTCTTCTGTGATTTTTTGTGTGGCAAGTCACTACCCGCATTCTTTGGTGCTGCAGTATATTTCATTAGCCGTCATTTTTAGTCTTTCGATAGACCTCTTCGCACACCACGCAAAATGTTAATAAATTTAAGAGTGAAAACGCTCGATGCACAGACGCATGATTTTAGTATTGACAATGAGGTAAGTGAAACATTCAATTTAATTGTGAAATATTGGAAGACTAATAGTTCAGCCATAACCGACCCGACCATAGCACCATTGACCAAGGTGAAGGGAAGGAGTTGTCTGCAGACGCCGCCTCCGCAAATTGACGCTTTCTTATTCCATGCTTTTTATACTATCTTTGTTTTATTGTGTTGTAGCTGACTATACGTCAATTTAAGGACAAAATCGCCGAGAAGACTAATATAGCGGCAGACCAACAACGTATCATTTATTGTGGACGTGTTCTTGCTGATGAAAAACAATTGAAAGAATATGGTGAGTCAAAGAGATATGAATAGCTTTAGCAGACCCAAACTTGTCAATCTGTATGCATTTCTATACAGTTGAAACTTTGTATTTAAAACTCAGCACTGTGAAAGAAACTCATATCAAACCAGCAATTGGCAATATCAATTTATAATACAGAATTTACAAAAACAATAAGCTTTAGTACTTAAAACACAATTTTCACTCGGTGATTACAACTAAAGAAACCCCAGTATTGAGTTCCTGCGCTTAGTAAAGAAAGCCGCTTGTTACTGATCAAATTAAATTAAATAGACGGCAAAAATATAGTCCCTGTAACATCAAAAATTGAAATGGGATTTTCGATTAAATATTGCATTTATTGAGGTTGTATTTTATATATTGTCATTACCATTTTTTTTTTGTTTTTGTATTAATCTGTACCAAACTAGATAGGAATATTGAGCTTTCAATTTTTTTTTTTGTTTTTTGACGATTTATATAACCATTTGTATTTAACGATTTTTTAATCATTTATATATTTTTAGATGTTGATGGAAAAGTTGTGCATGTGGCCGAGCGACCACCACCGTCGCAGCGGGACCCTTCGACTTCCAATTCCTCCACGAATGATGCACCTAGTGCACGTGAACGGCCCAATAATCGTGGTGGCATGCGGAATTCTCCTCTATTTCGGGCTTTGGATGGCATGGTCGTCGGCACCATGGCAATACCAATGAACCCTGTAGTAAGTTTAAACAGAAATAAGTTTTCAATTCATAAATTTTCTTACTCTCGTCATAGCAAAATAACGTGCAGCAACCTGTAAATCCTTTTGCTGTTTCCTCATCATTTTGCGTAAATCGCATAACAGTGGCTCGACATATGTTGGATTGCGCAAATAATATTGCTGCATACTTGGAAGATCCAGAAAGGGTAAATACTTCCATCTCCTGATCTGCGATTACTATACCTCTTAATATCATTATTTTCTGCAGGGTCTTAATAACAGCTCTTTGGATATATTGGCACGTGGTAGTTGGACTATGGAATCTACTGTGGTAGAAGTGGGTTTCACCGCTGCCGACTTACCGCAGAACCAAAATATTGTTGAAATGGTGCAAGATGCTGTTTCTGCAGCGTTACGCCGTAATAATAATACAAACGTGACCGTCGTACAATTACCAACAGTTTTTGGCTCTAATGAGGGTGAAAATGGTGCTACGAATAGCGGTGAAGCTGCTGCAGACATGGATGCAAGTAACGATGATGGTGGTGCAGTTGATGCTGATGGTGCTGCGGTCATTATAGAAGATGTTATTGATGATACTTTCGACGCCGTTGGTGCTAATATCGGCGTTACTTCCAATACTTCCGGCACAGATACTACAAACAATATTACATCTCCAAATCATACGTCGACTGATACTTCGGCTGTAGACACGTCGAACGCTTCCGCAACGACTGGTACTAACACCGATGAAAATCCTTCTCGTCGTCGCACCAATACTCGTGTTTTAGCTGAAGTAGTAGCTCAGATGCGCACTGTCCAAACTCGTCTAAATCCTTTCATTCAGCAGTTCTACGATTTACTCAATAACGATCCTACATTCGATGAAGATGTAAGACATACTTAGTTAAAATTAAAATTAATATAATAATTATCACAATTTTAGAATACAACCGAACGCGAAAATGCACAACGGCTTTACAATCGTGTCTCAGAAGCACTCCATTACATGTCGCATGCTCAACATGCCATATCCGATCTGATGTTGGACGTGTCGCAACCGGCTCCACGCTTTCTCACATGTCGCCCCATATTGGTCGAACAAAGCGGATATGTTAGTTCCAATAATTACTTATCTGCTGCTGCAGCGGCTGCTGCTGCTGCTGCCACAACAGGCAATAATCAGACGCGCCCACGTACGCGCGCTTATATAGCACCACGTTACAATCACCCAGTAACCATAACTACCAGCTCGCCCCCGACAACGGCAAGCGGTAATGGGACAGTGTCGGGCAACTCGGCTGTGGCAACTGCAGGCGAAAATAATAGAAACAATCGCAATACAAACAGCACAAATGCAAGTGCAAGTGGAAGTGGTAGCGGTAATTCCGTTGAAGATCCTGTCGATGAACCTTTGGTCACTCCCAGCAACACACCAAGTACAGCAGCAGCAACGAATGCAGCCACTCAAAGCAATGGTAAGTGAGATAATATGCCATAGTGCACCTGATGCGAATTGATATGAAAAAATATGTACTTAATTATTTATTTGTTTGCAATTTGCAACGATTGTAGATGGTAATACCATTGAAATTATGCTCCAACCGAGACGCGGATTATATTTTGACAGTAGGTTTTTTTTCACTGCAATCGATTAAATTAAATCGTTGGTTTTCTTCAGTTTTTACATGTTTTGTTTTAGCCCATAACGCATATCCTTTCACTTAACTAATTGTACTAAAACTTTTCGGCACGCAAAGCATAAAAGACACACTAACACAACTCCTTAAAAAGCTGAAGTATATTTTAAGTTTTTGGTTCAATACTAAATTACTGTACATGTAATGAATGTTGCTTATATGACAAGTTAACTATTAGAGCACCGTTCTGATTTAATTGTAGCTGCAATACTAGGCCTGCTAAGTGCAGTAGGCCCAGGAAGCCTGTAGTTTCAACTAAAAGGAGAATTAATTTAGATGGGTTGGCTTAAGGAGCATAGATAAAATCGTTAGTGACAAGCGGGTTTATTCTAAATAAGTAGAATTCGCTTGATTGTACGCGAATTTTTCTTCTGATTACGGATTTTATGGGATCAAAATTAAAAATGGTCTTTTTTGAACCTCAGTGAACGGTGTTTAAAATCTATTAGTTCCTGTACGCATTATTACTACTCAAAAAATTAGTGTTGTATCTGTCTTCGACTTGAACAGTCTGCCTGATAGAAGCGTGACAAAGTTCAAACTTAAAGTTCTTTTTTGTTATAACCTAAATTATGCTAAATAGGTGCATCCTTTTCGCAATGCGCGTTGTGCAACTTGTTAGTTTTTTGAGAAATTTGGAAAAATTTGTTCCGAGATACACACGCTAAAGGTCCAAAAATGTCACGTACATATGCAGCATAGGGCACAAAAGGCCATGATGTCGAAGTGCAAATCTCCAATAAGTCTAATGCAGCAAAATATTTGAAGAAGTCGAAGATGTAATTTATAAAAGGGTGCAACAGAATACCGAAGTTGACGACTTCATCAAACGAGGCCAAAACAAAAACCTCCAAACCAAGATCAGAATCATCATTGATTTGTTTGCGACAAAGCCGAACTTATCGCTGCGTGAAGCTGAGGTGGTTTTAACGTTTTCGAGGCCGTGTATGCGCTGAAGATCTAAAATGATTCATTTCATTATCACTCACTGAAAAAAATACTTGCATGGGCTAAGGCGAATTCAGAACGAAATTGGGCAAACACAATATCAACGGATGAGTCTTCATTTTGGGCGAATAGTTACATATGTACATCGGTTCTGGTGTACTGCTGGAAATCGGCGATTTCAACGAAATGTTAAGTTCCCATGACAGTCGGTTCTACGTAACCGTAACGACTTGGATTTATATCCGGCCAAGGACTGTTACTTCAGCAGCATTCCTCATATATGCATGGGGAATGTTTATGCTGCTACAACAACAACAATAACTGTTAAGTATCCATTTAAGTTTCAAGTTTGTGACTGCTTCTCCGAAAAAGGATTTGGTTATTATTTGTGTTTACCGCCAATTTGAATGTAATTTTAATGCATAAAATTTAACAAAAAATTTTATTACTACCAGTTGCGAAGATGTTGGGAAGAACTAGTCAACAACCTTGCATTTTATAAGAAGGCAACGATCCCAAGCCGAAGGTGTATGGAGTGGAAACAGCAAAATGGGATTAAAAAGTTGTATTGGCTGTTGTAGCAGCATAAATATTTCCAATGTATTCAAGTGACAATCATCCGGGTCGTTCCGGTAACGTTGATCCGACTGTCGAAGGAACAAAAATTGGTCTTCACAGTCGGCTGATATCAACGGCATTGGATATGTTTGGGCAGTAGTTGAGCAAAAACTCAAAGGAAAAAAATACAGTCGTGGCCAAACAGTTATCAAAGCAAATTCGGCTGATTTAGAACCGATTATCTCCACAACTTGTGCAGAAATTAACGCAAAGTATTTGCTCGAATTGGTCAAACAGTCATGGCGGTCACGCTTCTATTAGACAGACTGTATATTACGTATTCTAAGAAATTTCGAGTATTCATAAAGCTTGAGTATGCAGGGCTAGTTCAGTACTAAAACCCTCGAAAAAAAAATCAATAAAGAGTACAAAAGAGGATACTCCGATTTCTGCAAAGCCATGCTGTTTGGCGTACTTTACGAGAACAGTATTTATATGTTTGTAAGAAGTAGTTTTATGTAACTGCAACTGCAAATTTTATTGTTGAACCGGATGTAAATGATTCGGGGCTTCTTCGGTAGTTGTTGTTGAAGCGCATCCAATGCTCGAATAACAGGTTTCTTTTACCCCGAACTTGTACGTTGATTGAAAAAATTGGAAATCTTGTTTGAATCGGAAAATATTGCCAACCTGGGAATAAGTTGGGAATAAAAATAAATACTGTTATGAGTTATTTTGTGTTTTTTGTAGTGCGACTTTATTTTTGTAGTGAAATTTCTTAGGCGTCGGTGGACGAGCGAGAATGGAGAATAAAATTTCAAGGCCATGCAACGTTTTGGGCATTTTCGTTCCGCGAGAGATGAAAAAGATATAATATAGAGGAAAAGGAGAGAGAGAGAGAGAGCTATACCTTATATATATCTTAGATACACTTTACACTATTTTTTCTGAGTTTATCTTTGAGGTTGCTAATTTCTAGCTAGAAATAACACTGCCTACTTTTTTCTATGTTTTCCTATTTCGATATATTTTCGTAATTTTGTTATTTGGTTTTTGTTTTATTTCAACATTGAAACTTTCAACAAAACATTTCTCAAGTTGCGATTAGTGACCGTAACCGTAACCATAGCAAGCAGCTGTTCTGATCAAACATATGGGCATCACTGTAAACGATTACAAGTGCCGCAACGTAACGGTCTAACCCTAACCGTAGCCGCATGTATCGATTGAATTCTGGTTTTCCCCCAGCAGCTGTGAAACACTTTACATTTGTTTTGATATTTGCAATCAAAATCTAATTATTAGAAATGAAAAGTATCCTTGTTTTTATGACAAAATGCAAATATTGTTATTAATTTTACTTACTATAAAGGCTGTTTATTGTTGTTATTATAAATGAATAAAAATCTTATCTGCCGAAGATAATCAGCATATAATTAAAGGGTTTGACAGCTTTTGCACACTTATTTAGACCATTGCGACTTAATGCGTTTTGTTACTTAACATTTTTGTTACTTATAACAATTAACTGCATTAATAAAAATTTTACTTTTGTTTTAACGAAACATTTTGCTCTTACTTTTCACACTACTATGCATACATATATACAAATCTTTCTACTAAAAACACAAAGTTGTATCAATATTTACTGGGCCCTGCAGTTGAAACTTGCGAATTTAACTCAAAGAATGCCGAAAATAGAAGAAAATAAGATTAGTACTTCGACATAAATATTTTTCATACATTCTGACGGAGCTGAACGTTTGTGCCTTTCTACTGGCCGTACCAGACCGAGATGTCGCTATGGCATTGCATTCGACAAGAATGCAGTTTCTAGGGATTGGTCGCAGGAACGACAGAAGTCGGCGGACCATATCCCAAAACTGTGCAGTGACCTACCAGAAATCCAGTGAGCATTCTCAGTTTGTCTTAATGGAGGCTTATTAGATAGTTGTTGTTGTTGTTGTTGTACCAATATCAGCATTCCCCATGCATAAACGGAGAATGCTGCTAAAGTAACAATCCTTAGCCGGATATAAATGCGGGTCGTTCCGGTTACGTAGAACCGACTGTCGTGGGAAGTACAATATTAGATATTTAAATCTCTTTTGGTTATAACTCCTAATAAGTACTTAGCCTGGATTAGCCCAACAGTTTGCTACCAGCTTAGTAGCCTTAATTCTTCTCTTCTAAGGAGGCAGGAACGGCTTGGGTCTTATTAATAATGAAGCCGCAGCCACTCTAGCCAATGCATCCACTGCTTCGGTTATAGGTATCTTCCCGTGCCCTGTCCTTGTAAATTTAATTTATCAGTGCACTCAGGGACTAGTGAAAACTTAACCTCAATGTAGGTCTCTTCCTAAATATGTCTTTGCAGGTATACACTTCCTCTTCGGTACAGACAACTTTGTTTTGGGGCGAAAGTCCGGAATGTTTGCGGAATGATTATATGAAGCGATGTTTGCTCTAAAGCCATGCTAAAAATCTTCTTCTTCATCTCAGCACAACATCTCTTCGTCAAGTGCACAACTCTCTGCACTATATCGTAAAGGTCTATTGCTATGACTAGAAAATAATATGCGTATCCTTGGCAGTGGATGCCGTTGTTAGTAAACAAGTGTAGTAAGTCGTCAACGACTAGGCTGTCCGCCGTTGCGGTTTCAGCTCTCCTTGTTCGTAGCAGGTACTCTATTCATCTGCAGATTGGTCTTTGCATGTTTCTATTATCTAGTGATTACAACCCGAATGAGAAGCGCTGTCGAACTATGCTTAGTCGAAAGTTAGGTTGAAGCAAGCACTGTCGTTAAGCACATGCACTACAACAAGAAAAGCATGGCTGTCGTACAACATCCAGAGGCCGAAGCACCTGTTAGGATGCTCTCGTCCAAGCATCTCGCGTATTACTGCAACCCTTACAAGTCACTGGAAGGTAGGGGATCATGCAGCCAGATTCAAGCTTCATTTCAATGTCATCTGCAGAAGCTGTAAGGCAGAGGGGGTGAAGAAAGTCTTTTCCACTATTTGTTCGAATGTCCAGATCTAGCTAGAGCAAGACTTCGCTCTTTCGGTAGGCCTTTCTTACAGCAAATCACTGAAATCACAAAGATAGATAAAACAAGTTTTCTGCTATATTTGGATCTCACGAAATGGAAGTGACAAAAAAAGAACACAAACAGACATCACACGAGAACAGTAGTAGGAAAACGGTGCTAGTTGCTAATTAGGATTATTTCAATAGAAATACTCAACCACTTCAACGACAACAACAACTGTCAAAAGCACTCTGGATCTCTATGGGCAACTGATATAGCGCAGTGTCCCTAGACCTTTCTGACCAATATATATATATATATATACATATATAATTGGCGCGTTTTGGGTGTTTGGCCGAGCTCCGTCTCCTTTTTGTGGCGTGTGTCTTGATGTTGTTCCACAAATGTTTCAAGCCGACTCCGAACGGCAGATATTTTTTTATGGGGAGCTTTTTCATGGCAGAAATACACTCAGGGGTTTGCCATTGACTGCCGAGGGGCGACCGCTATTAGAAAAACTTTTTCTTCTTTTTGGTCTTTCACCGAGATTCGAACCTACGTTCTCTCTGAATTCCGGAAGATCAGCCTATATGCATCTTATAAATAATACTTGCATATTTGATTTGCAAGGCAATATTAATTTAGCCTGAAAATGCGAGGACATCACTCGTAGTTGTTGACCTAGGCAACTAAACAATCCACAGTTTATATCGTAGTTAGTAGTCAACGAGTTAAACTTTATTTCAGGCATTCATACATACGTACATACATAAACTTGTTTGCATTTCAATAACATTCTTTTTTTTTTTTGCGTTATCGCCTTATAACCCCAAGTAACAGAGAAATCATGAAAAATAATTGAAAGGAATTTCTGATAATTCTATAGATACACCACATGCGCAAATGTCGCGTCTAATTCAGGCCATGGTGAACTCTGCGCCCATTAACACCGAGCTTCATGTGCAAATCTTACCGCCTTCGCTACTAAATGTGGCAGTAAATCCGCGTGGGAACAATGGAAATGGCGAGCAGCAACAACGTACACAGTCAGGAGCTTCGGCAGGAGCAGCAGATGCAACAGCGACCGCTAATAACAGTACTACAGGAAATAATGATTTCAACAATGCCAATGCCAGTGGTGGTGGTGGTGGTGGTGGCAGTAGTAGCAGGAACGCAAGCGCCAGGGCTGGTACAAGTCTTAGCAATGATCGCAACAGAAACAATTCGGTACCAGCAACAGGTGCGAGCTTGCCTGCTACCACCAGACTTCGTCCGGTTTCCGCTTCATTGGCAATTGGCACTTTGCCAACAACATCTACACAAACACGTTCAACATCGCGACCACAACTGCAAATTGGTGGCATACCAGCAAATGGTTGGAATGGTCGCTTTATACCGGCAAATATGATATCGGCGTTCGATCGCTTCCTACCTTGTAATAGTCATCACATTCGGGAGCCGGAAGGCAACGCCAATAACAACAGTACAACCGCAGCAAATGTTACTACTAATAATGCTAGCCCTCAGATAATAAGTAAGTACAAAACAAACTCAAACAAATCACATAAAATACTTAAAATGGCGGGAACTGTCTGTAAATATTATTCTTTTTTTTTTTTCTTTTAATATACTTTTCCTATAATAATAAAGCAGTTATTATCAAACTGCAGTTCTTCAAAAGCGATTTCCAGATTATTTTCATTAAGGCACTTCCCGCCATTTTTCAACCATTTTCCACATGGACTTTTTTCTAATCTATTAGCCACGAATTCGATTAATCCATTCACTTTGCGTTCACCTGTTGCACTTACCGATATTTTTCCACGCGTACGCTCTTCACCCACAGTAGGTGGCTCATCCACGTCTACACCGCGTACGAACGCTCCCTTACCGCCTTTCATCCTACCCGAATTTTACTCTCCACTTAATATTATATCTGGACAAAATCGCAATGCATCAACTGCTGCGCCATCGACCGAGACTTCAGCTACTTCTGGTAGCACCAACACTGGCACAGACAATTATCGTCGAAATTTGCGCACTCAGTTAGTCAACTTAGTCAATCAGCGCATTTTTCGTGGGGAGCCAATCAACGAGGATACCGTAACACCAGCTGTTAATCGCGCGGCTGAATGGTTTGATGAAGCACTGCTGGTGCTGCTGCCGCACTATGAAAAGCCCGAGTATGATTCACGTCACTCTGTTACCAATATTTTTCGACACATGCTACCGCTCTTCATTGAGATTGTGCGTGATGAGCAGAGTAATCCGGCTACGTTTGAGCAACGTATAAAGAAAATATGCGAAGACTTTCTTAACCGTTTATACAGCGTTTTGAGTGTGTGTGTGGACCGTAGTAGAGTTATAAATTACTGGGTTCAGTTGATGAGTCAGTTCGCGGTACCTATGCGATTGTGTAAGTACAAATGTAAATGACTTATGAAAAAACCAATTTAAAAATTTTTTTTTTCTTTTGTTTTTTAGTTTTAAAGGACGAAGCTTTGCAGTTTTTAAGGTCCTATGTAGACAGAAGACCTCCATCCACAATTGATACAGCTGATGCACAACAATTCATCGTACATAGAAATGTAACGCCAGTGTCGGAGCCAGCAGACACTGTAAGCGTAAAAAAGTGTTATGAATATATAAATCAAGGAATATTTGCAAAAAAAAAAAACAAAAAAAAAAACTTAACAAACTACCTATTTAAGAACAGGGCCATTATAGCCTAGACAGACGGCGACGTTAATCGGGATTACCGGCGCAGTTAAATCTGATTAAATTTGTAGTGCGACAGACGGCTGTTACGCGGATTAGTGAACAGCTGATTTGTTTATTGGATAGTTTTGTCAGTAAAAGATGAACCGCTGACAACAAATGCGGGTATTAGCTGCGCTAATACTAAGAAATAATTGTTTATTATTTATTCTTAAATTGCAATTTCTAAGACTGCCTAAAAATATCATAACAATTAACGTAATTTCGAACGTATTAGTGAAAACTAGCATTGCATCCAGTCTTTCTTGTTCTTCTCTTTAAAAGTTTCATTATTTCATCATATATTCACCATTCCCAATTGATAGTAACTGTCATTTTTCGGCAATGTTGCCATCGAAGATTCCCCTAAAAAAATATTATATAATAAATAATTGGCGCTTACATCCGTTTCTGGGTGTTTGGTCGAGCTCCACCTCCTATTTGTGGCGTGCGTCTTCATGTTGTTACACAAATGGAATGAATTACAGTTTCAAACCGACTCCGAAAGGCAGATATTTTTTTTTATGAAAAGCTGTTTCATGGCAGAAGTATACCCAGAGTTTTGCTATTGCCTGTCGAGGGGCGGCCGCTATTAGAAAAAACTGTTTCTTCATTTTGGTGTTTCACGAAGATTCGAACCTACGTTCTCAGAATTCCGAATGTTAGTCACGCATCAACCAATTCGGCTACGGCGGCCGCATAAATTATGAGAATCAAGTCTAGTTGTCATTTCGCATTAATTGCACTTAGCTCACGAGATAATTCCGAACTACAGCATTAATCCCGATTAACGCTACCATCTGTCTAGGCTATTAGCTAAATTAGATTTGAAATATGAAGTACTTTCCCATTTAGGAGAGAATGGAGGAGAGATTAAATTGCGGATAACAAAATCACCTCTCTACACCGACAGGCCCAAGATGAACTGTGATGTTGGTGTAGGTGCTTATTCCAGTAAGAATAGTGACGTGCAACCATTACGGTCAGGAAGTCAATCAAGACATTTATGGGTTATGTTTTATGCTGTTACAACAATAAAAATGGCAACATCAACCATTGTCAACATCAATAGTGCTAGATATTATCGCAAGATCTTTAGAAATAAGGGCATGAATAGGTACAGATACGAAACAGCAATATTTTCTGGTAACCAGACGGTAGATTTATTGCCATTGTCCGTTCCTTTTTATGACTTAATATCTAAATCGACGACCATTTCTTTCATCTGTATTCCCAGCTGTAAGAACATCGAAATAAATTAGAGTGAGAATGAATTGGTTCAGGGAAGAGGTTACCTGGATGCATTCGTCGCGTTGGCGCTGAAATATCATCTCGTGCTGATCCAAATAGCAACTTAATTGTTCTAACGAGGAGTCAGTCATCCGAACGTTTAAAGTAGCAAGAGAACTCTTGCGAAAAACATACTGTAAGTACTATATGGCGTCCTTATAACAGTATCTGCCTCTGCTGTTGCCTTGAGGATAGCCTGAGCGAATAGCTAAGTAAGATGGCCAATATGTTTATTCATTTTGTGTTGTGTCGTCATGGTAGTTTGCAAATGCCAGAATGCCTCAGCTATGTGCTCTATACATATAAGTACAAAATAACTTGACAAATATTTACGCCAAATGGGACTATAAATAGAATTTTTGGTAATAACTCGATTTCAGCGCCACCTGGTAGGTAAACTTTAAACAGCCCAATTGCCGCTTACATCCTTTTGTTAGGAGGGACCTCCAATTTATTCGAGCTCGAATAGTTCTTATAAAAATGTTTTAATAAAGGGTGATCAAATTAGAGGTATCGGATTTTAAATTGTAATATAACAACAACGAAAATTCAAATTGACTGGCCAATCTTTATTATTTTTGTGTAGAACCATTCGTGACATTTTTTTTTTTTTTTAAGATAATCGTTTTCAAATGTTGGCCACAACTGCGCCGTAATTCGGCCATCCGTAAACACCACCATTTTGACTGGCTCGCTGAATGACTTCGATCGGTATGTCGTGCATAACTTTAGTAACGTTGGTTTGCAATGCCTTACACTTAAAATACAGACTTACATATCACGGGCTTCAATTTTGGGCATTAAAAAGTCGTTTATCATGGCGCGTTAGCGTTCGCCATTCACTGTTACACTGGCGCCAGCCTCGTCTTAAAAGAAATGTGGGCCGATGATTCATCCAGCCCATAGGCCGTACCAAACGGCTGTTTTCAATGAATGTAGTGGCTATTCTGGAAGGTCTTCTGGTTGGTCTTCAGCCCAAATACGGCGATTTTGCTTATTGACTGACGTAGCCAACAAGCCAATAATGGGCCTCATTGCTGAACACCATAAGTTGGTCTCATCGCCTCCAATCTGATCACCCCTTTACCAGTAATTCATTCATATGTTTGCGATAACTTGCAGTGTGGCAGGCATTGTTGGAACAACTTATCATTATAGCTACCGTTTGTGGTTCCATGTCCGCACTAAGTTCAGGTTATGGTTTAAGTAAATTGAAAAGCAAAAATTTTCTTGTATTACGCCCACCTCATGCATATTATGTCTTGCACTATACTCACCATTATTTGGATTTCCGCCATCTTTATTTAATCTACAGCCCTTGGAATCTGATGTGGAGATGGTAGAAATGGCGTCGACATCCGACGCAAAACACAATAGTCAATTCACAATAGACATGGACGACGAAGTAGAAATCGAACTTGCCCCTGCCGAACAATTGCCCGATGTTACCGTCGGTTCGGAGTTGTGGCATAGTAATTTCCCCAACGACTGGTTGCCAATCATTGCACGTGATCTATGTACCCAAAGTGCAGTAAGTCGTCCGTTTATTTGCGCATTTTCTAAGCGTTTCTATAAATATATCGTATTGTTGTAAAATGATGTTTTTTTTTTTGTTTTTTAGAATCCGCCAAATCAAATTCCATTCTCGGATGCGTACATATCAGGCATGTCGGCCAAACGAAGGAAAATGATACAAAACAATAAACCGCCAACTGAGATTAGCTCACTAATCGCTCGAAGTGTACGCAAGGCCATACAGACTGTTGGCCCACGTGCGTCTACAACTGCTACCACTGAAACCCTAACAGCCGATGAAATCACAGAAACTATTGCCAACGATGTTGCGGTAAATGCTTCGTATACGGAGGCAGTGCGTACGCATGTGCGCGAACGCTTAAAGAAAGACTCTGATTACAAACCCGATAAATATCCGCACGCCACAAAGTTTGTTAACAAGTAGAAAACGTAGATTGGTGCTTTGTAGGTAATGCGCGACGAAAAACAAAAAAATCATAGCATGTAAAAGTATACGCAGAATACAAGTAATTCAAACGAAACTAAGTTATAATAATAAAAAAATAGAGGAGTTTAACGAAAAGGGAGGAAAAGTGGTTGCTGATACTTGTTATAAACAAAAACTTATTAAAAAAAAAAACAAAAAAAAACATTTTATTAGTGTGTTTTTGATTTTTGATTTATGCTTTTTCATTTTGATAAATTATGCATTCAACATAATAGAAAAAAGAGGTCAACACCACAGTAGACGAAAAAATATTATACGTACTAATCGAAAAAAATTGTACTTTATACGATATTAATATTAATATAAAGAAAAACACAGAAAATTCACGCATATTGAAAAATAAGGTTAACTAAGAAGACATCCATACAGGAGAAGAAACATAAGAACTACAACTATAACAAGATTCATATTTACGTATAGTGCATAAAAAATAAGGCAAGTAAAATATAATCTAATGCAGTTTTATGTGCAAGCAAAATTGTCATGTTTTTTCATATTGCATATGTATTTGTGTATATGCATGTATGCAAAGATTTAGTGGATACCAGTGGAATGTTTCATAATTAAGGGGTAGTCAGAATTTTTCAAAAAAAAAAATTGGATTTGCATTATCTTAAAAATATTGTGTGAAAATTTGAAGTGAATCCGAGAAATACTTTTCGAGTTATTCAACAATTAACAAATGGCGCTCCGGAGCGTAGTCTGTAGTCTGTAGTAACCGAATGGATAATCGAGAGGAGATGGAGCGGGAAATAGATTGGTGTTTTCAGTGACAGTCAGGCTGCACTGAAGGCCCTGGAGAACGCGAAGCAAACCTCAAAGATTGTTCAAGAATGTAAGAAGAAGCTCAATTCTGTCGCAGAACTTGTCACGGGCTTGTACTTATATGGGTTCCGAGGACACTCCGGTGTTCAAGGAAACGAAATCGCCGATGAATTGGCCAACCGCGGATCATCGGTTCCCCCACAAGGGCCAGAGTCAATATCGGAATCAGTTCCGCAGGAATCATGAATTGGATCAGCGATTAGGTAGGCATCCACATAAAGAGCGATGGTCCGTTCTAGAACGCTGCAGAACTGCAAAATGTTTTGTGACAAGTCCGAACAGATAACTGTCAAACTTTCTACTAAAACTTGGCAGGAAAGACGTTCGGTTGATGGTCAGTATTATTACAGGACACAACCGATGGGGTCGCCGTAGCCGAATGGGTTGGTGCGTGATTACCATTCGGAATTCACAGAGAGAACGTTGGTTCGAATCTCGGTGAAACACCAAAATTAAGAAAAACATTTTTCTAATAGCGGTCACCCCTCGGCAGGCAATGGCAAACCTCTGAGTGTATTTCTGCCATGAAAAAGCTCCTCATCAAAATATCTGCCGTTCGGAGTCGGCTTGAAACTGTAGGTCCCTCCATTTGGGGAACAATATCAAGACGCACACCACAAATAGGAGGAGGAGCTCGGCCAAACACCCAAAAAGGGTGTACGCGCCAATTATATATGTATATCATATAATCCATGGGATCAGCATATGACCACCATTGGAATCATTGAGGACCCAATGTGCCTGTCGTGCGTGGAGGAGGCGGATAGCACTGAGCACTTTCTCTGTGAGCGTCCTGTCTTTGCTAGAGCACGGCTGCGAGTTTTGGATTCCGATGTCGTGAGAATGAGTAATATTCGGTCTCTAAAGCTGGATATTTTTACAGATTTGCCAAAGAATCTGGAAAATTCTCACAGGACTAACTATCTCTATTCTTTCTCATCTCTTTCTCTGATACTTCTCTCCTTGACTATCTACCCTCTTTCCAGAGCTCTAAATACAATGGGCTTTTTAGGCTGAGTGTTCTCCTGGTTCGACCTTTTCAAATTTCAAATTTCGTGCCTGTAGTCGTTGTACTGAACAGTGGATAGTTGTGTCCTAAAATAATTTATTTTTTAAGTAATTTACCATGAGATGTATTTCTAGAAAGGTTTCAAGACAACTTCGGTGTTCTGAAAATATTAATAAGTCCCGTTCAGTTAAAAGACAGAATGTGTTGAATCCGAAAACAGCGGAACGCAATGAAAGTATTCAGAGTACATCTTCTAGAAATGAAATAATAATGAAAGCTTTAATCAACTAGTATGGAAAATATGGCCAAAAACGGTAAATACTAGTTATACTATGGTACGAATTGCTGCATACATAGCTACTTGTATATATATTTAATGAAGGTATAAATTCATTTTTGGTTATAATGAATACGCTGGGACTTAATTGTGGGCCTAATTCTGAAAAATGGATGCTGCACGTATGAAAGTGGCAGGTAAGCACGCTAACGATTACACTCGAGATGGTAGAATGCTACGTAGGTAATAGCAAATCCATATTTTGGAAGCTGCTATGACGGCTGAAGAACTATTATATGACCCAGGAATAGATCGATAGTCCAACTTTAAATGCGTTTTTCTCAAAACTATGTTTTTTGAACTGGTGAACTGTAACTTAAAAACCGCTTGGTAGATTTCAATAAAATTTATACTGCTTTTGAAAAACATAGAAAACTCGTGTCTAATCGAAGGATTGTTTTTTTTTTTTAATTTCGATTTTTTTTAAACAAATAATTGTCGGTTTTTTCTTGAAAATCTGAAAAATACTTCCTGAGGCCCAAATATTGTTGATTTTGAAAAAAGCTTCGATTAGGCACAAGATTATCTATTGATAAAACGAATTTCTCTGGTCCGATTGATTTTGATTCCAAGGACAGCGATAACATAAACAGCGATAACTTTTACAATTATTTTTTTTTGAAATTTTTCTAAAGTCAATGCTATGTTTTTATTTTTGTAAAATAAAGCAATTGACTAGCAAAAAAACAAATTATTCAAAATCATCATTTTTTCGGTCCTCTGACTACTCCTAACCCCGTAACGAAATTACAATTGCAAAATAGAAACAGATATCTAAGAAGGCGACGTGCATGATTTATGTTCATAAAAGAGTAGAAATACGTATTTCGGCCGCATAGTACAATTATAAAAAATCCAGGGCAACACAGGGACGTCCATATAGTATTTTCTTTCTAAAAACAGTGCGTGTAGCGTAGGACACATAACAGAAGTGAAACCTTCAAGGCAGACAAAGAAAGAGGGAGAGATCCGGGAGAGAATGAGAGAGAGAGAGAAAGAATATATAATACATCTAAATAAATTCACAACATTTGCAGAGAATACAAATAGACAAAATTTACAAAAAATGGAGATGGGTCGACCGGTGTAGGTTAACGCCGTACACAAACCGTGGCAACAACGCGCACTACTCCGAGCGTTTATCACCTGCACAAACACAGCGATTTCCAGGACCGCAGAAACGGCACAAATTACCGCAAGGCAATGCCAATAAAT